>APFE031512685.1:0-42104 GCA_000404065.3 Pinus taeda
ATGTATCCATCATTTTTGAGAGAAAGTAATGACTCAATCTCGGGAAAAATGGGAAAATTGATGCTTCTTAGGGAATGATGGAAAAGATTGGCGTTTCATTAATGGAGAAAATGGGGAAAAATTGGTGTTTTAGCAACGGGAATAATGGTGTTTCAGCAATGGGAAAAATGGTGTTTCAACAATGGGAAAAATGGTGTTTCAGCAACAAATAAAATGGGAAGATGTTGCTGAAGGGTAGTGAGAGGGAATGGATTATGATTTGAAGTGAAATGGAAATGTTTCCCAAGTGAAGCCTGGTCCTTCTTGTATTGAAATTGTTCTTCTCAGCCAGCCTCCAAATCTAAGATCTGTAAAATAGTTAATTGTAACATGGCAACCCTTCATAGGGATTATTAGTTAAGAAATCTAATCTAATAAAAATATATAAATAAAAAAACTAAGTGCAATGAGGGAAACTCCCACAGAAAGACATAATGTGTATCTGTCATGCAAGTGGCCTTGAAATCCCCTTTAGAAATAGGTTGTTGATAAAAACAGAGCCGATACCCATTCACTAACAATGGTGTTCTAGAATCATCAATTGTTAGGAGCCTGACTGTTCCATTTGGAAAAACAATATCTACTTCATAAGGTCCTAACCACCTTGTTCTTAATTTTCCTTGAAAATTTTCAAAACGGGAGTCATACAATAGAGCCCAATTACCTTTTTGGAACTGCTTATGCTTAATGGTTTTATCATGCCACCTGGTTCTTTGTTGTTGTATCATAGTTGTTTGATGGATGGCATCCAACCTCTTTTCATACAATTCCTGAAGCTGTTGCAACCTAGATGTCTGTGCATCAGTCAAGTCAAGGTTAACAACTAAAGTAGTTCTTAAGGTTTTAATTTCAAATTCCACAGGAAAAGCAACACTTTTACCATAAACTAATTCATAAGGCGAAAAACCTATAGTGTTCCTCGAAGTAGTTATGTAAGCCCATAATGCTTCAGGAAACCTTTGAAACCAGTCCCTTCTATTCTCCTTTACCGTTTTTGTTAAAATGGCTTCTATGACTTTATTTGTACTTTCCACCTGCCCATTGGCTTGGGGGTGATAAGGTGCAGTCATTTTATGATTAATATGATATTTTTGAATTGTATCTTTAAAGCCATGAGAGTTGAAAGGAGGTCCTCCATCTGTGACTAGTTCTCTAGGAAATCCAAACCTAACAAAGATTTCTTCAAATAGAAAGGTTAAAATAGATTCTTCATTAGCTCTAATGAGTGCCTTAGCTTCAACCCATTTAGTCATATAATATGTGCAAACCAGTATATAAACTCTTTGATTGGATGGAGGGTTGATGGGTCCTATGAAATCTAGAGCCCATCTTTCAAAGGGTTCAAGTATTACCTGGGGGTTCATCGGAATTTTATCTCTTTGATTAGGTTGGCCCATTCTTTGACAGCTATCATAGGCCCTGACATACTTCTTTGCATCCTTGAAAAGTGAGGGCCAATAATATCCCATTATAAGAACCTTATGTGTTGTTCTTTTATCAGCAAAATGCCCTCCACAAGGGCCATCATGACAAGCCTTCAAGATATCATATACCTTATCTTCTCTAATGCATCTCTGAATTTCCTGATCAAGTCCTGTGTGAAAAAGACACCCACTTATCCAGTTGTACCGAGCACTTTGTTGAATTATCATTCTTTTCTCTCTGTATGACAGGTGTGATGGTAGCTTCCCTACAACTAAATAATTGACAATGTCTGCATACCAAGGTGAGTGAGCAGATACTGCAAATAAATATTCATCAGGAAATGAATCATCTACTGGAGTGTTCTCATCAGTTTTTATATGAGAAAATAAATCAACAACTACATTTTCTTCACCTGGTCGATCTACAATTGTAATATCAAATTCTTGTAGTAATAATAACCATCTGGTAACTCGAGCATTTGTGCCCGATTTATTCATTAAATAGTTAATGGTCGAGTGATCAGTATGAACAAAAGTAGGGTAACTCGTAATATAATGTCGGAACTTGTTAAAAGCATAAATGACTGTTAAAAATTCCTTTTCGGTAACTGTGTAATTAAGTTCAACAAGGGTCATATTTTTACTAATGAAATATATAGCATAAGGAAGATTGTTTTCTTCTTGACCCAACATAGCGCCAATTGTAGTATCTGAAGCATCAGAGGATATATGAAAGGGCAGTTCCCAAACAGGAGATCTTAAAATAGGAGTTGTAGACAACTGATGCTTAAGTTCATTAAATCCTTTTTGGCAATCATCAGTCCACTTGAATTCAACATTTTTCATAAGTAACACAAACAAAGGAGAAGCTATTTTAGAAAAATCCTTGATAAATCTTCTATAATATCCAACATGTCCCAAAAAACTTCTTACACCAATTGGTGTTTTGGGGATAGGAAGAGTCTGAATTACCTGCACTTTAGCTGGATCAACTTGAATTCCTAGGAATGAGATGAAGTGTCCCAATACAATTCCTTGATTCATCATCATATGACATTTTTTAGTACTTAAGGCAAGATGGGCTTCTATACATCATTTGAGTACTTTCTCAAGGTTTTGTAATGCATCTTCAAAAGTCACACCATAAGGAGTAAAGTCATCCATAAATATCTCCAAAGAGTCATTAAGCATATCAGAGAAAATTCCTATCGCTGCTCTTTGAAATGTTGCTGGAGAATTACATAGCCCAAATGGAAGAACTCTATAGGCAAAAGTTCCCCATGGACTAGTAAAAGTGGTCTTGTCCTGGTCTTGGGGTGCAATCTTGATCTGGTTATATCCACTAAAACCTTCTAAAAAGGAAAAGAATCTCTTTCCTGACAAACTGTCTAGCACCTGATCAATAAATGGTAAGGGGAAATGATCTTTTTGAGTGGCTTTATTTAGAGCTCTATAATCCACACACACTCTCCATTTCCCATTTTTCTTAGGTACAATCACTAATGGAGAAACCCATTCACTGTCAGATATAGGGTATATAAACCCTGCATTAAGCAATTTTTGAAGTTCTTCATTAACAATTTCCCTTAAATTGGGATTCATTCGTCGTTGGGGTTGACAGACTGGGCGAGACCCCTGTTTGATATAAATATGATGAGTACATAATTCAGGAGAGATTCCCTTCATATCTGTGTAGTCCCATGCGAATTCTTCCTTATTTTCACGAAGTAACTTCATTAGTTGTTGTGTTTCAGCATCTGTTAAGTTAGGGTTTATATTCAATGTTTTGCCAGGCTTGATTTCTACTATTATGCTCTCGGAGGAGATATCAATTGATGTTTGAGATAAATTTTCAGATTTAAGGTTTTGTTGTGATTCGGGTTCCAAGATTGCAGTTAATTGATCATGTGTTTCAGAGTTAACCGAAGAAGGTTCGGAAATAAAATTACTAATTAGTTCATCGTCGGTTGTATCTTTAAAAGTTAAGACTTGTCCAATAGTCAAAATGGGTTGGGTATCATCATCCTCATAGTATAACCATACAAAGTTATCATTGTTAATCATAGGTGTAGCATGAGGCTAAAGAGTGAGTTGCTTAGTTTCACATCCATTAGAAATTGTCATTGAACCTGATCTACAGTTGATGAAGGCATCTGCTGTAGCCAGCCAAGGTCTCCCTAAAATAAATGGATGTCCCCCCAACTTTGTTTTAGTCCGTAATACAACAAAATCAGCTGGGTAGTTCCAAGATTCGACTGAAATTATCAGGTCTTCAATAACCCCTTCTGGTTTGATTGTGGAACAGTCAGCTAGTTCTAAAATGGTTGGGGTCTCTCTAATTACATTCTTTAACTGTAATAACTGTGCAGTTTCAAGGGTCATAATATTTATAGCAGCACCTAAATCTACCAGAACTGTGGAAACAAAAGTTTTTCCAACCTGTACTATAACTGTAGGATGACCAGGGTCACCATATTTCACAGGAAGGGTTTTTCCTGTCATTAAAGCGGCTAGATCACCCATCACAGGAACTGTAAGGGGATATTTAGCTTTTCTTCCAAGTTTCTTAATGAAAATGTCTCTAATAGTTCTAGCATAAATTGGTACATCTCTAAGTGCTTGTAAGAGTGGAATTTTAACATACATATTCTGCAATTCCCCTAAAAGGTTAAAAGTAGGTGGCTCAGGTGTCATAGTGAGAACCAGACGTTCAAGGAAGGTCGCTCTGCTATTTCAACAGTTTTATTAGGGGGTGACTCAACTATTCCAACATTCTTATTGGATGACTTATCTTTTTCTGTCTCCTCTTTATCAGAGTCAGAAGAAGTAATATCATCAATAATAGGTTCCACTACTCTCCAAGACCGCAAATGAATATCATTACATTGCATAGGGAAAATAGGTTGGTTCTGAATATCAATGACCTACACAAATTTATTATTATTAGGGTTCAGGTTCGGTTGTACACGCAGCTGGGGTCTCATTGTCTAGTTATTTGGTGGAGCGTTTGATGACAAAGAGAGAGATTGCTGATACTGGGGGAATTGGTTTGGAAATGGGATTTGCTGAGCTGTCTAGCTTGGGTTCCACTGATTAAAATAAGATTGCTATAGAGACCAGGGATTCCACATTGTAGGATCCATAAAGGGAGGGTTTGGTTGCTGCATGGGTGGGAAGTTCATTTGGTTGAAGGGTGGGTATTGCATTTGATTTAAGGGTGGGTAATTTGCTTGAAAAGGAGGATAATTATTCCAACAATTAAATGACATATTAGAATTTGTACCTTGTCCTCATGGTTGCCATTGCCTCCTCTGTGTCAACAAGTAAACTGCTTCAAATTCTTCTTCAGTTGGTTGCAGTGATGCATTTATTCCTGGTAAAGAAGGGCATTATTAAGTCTCATAGTCCTTCTCGCAAATAGTGCAAATTGGTACCTTGTCTAGTGGGCATTCCCTTAGTGGGTGTTTTTCTCTGCATTTAGAGCAGAAAATAGCCAAAGCAACTTCTGCCTCTGCCTGCTTCATTTTAACCTACAAGATATCAATCTGTGAAGCAAAAGAGCTTAACATTTCAATTTTAAATTCTTCAAGTAAATTACCTATTTCAGCCCTTGTTGCTCCTCCACTAGCCGATTTTTGAACTCTTGAGTATGTACTATCCCTGCTTTTTGGTCTGTTTACTGCTCCTCTTGAACATCTCTTACAGAGGTTGAAAATCTCATCATACGATTCCTTAGACATATCCCCTTTTCCAAGCATATTCAACATGTCTAAATAGTCATCACGTACCCCTTTCAATAGTATTGACTTAAGAATATCCTTACTCATATTAGGGTGATCAGATCTCTGCAAATTGTATTGTAACCTCTCCACGAAATCCTCCAGATTTTCATCCTCCTTCGGAACCATCTTAAATAATTCCTCCTTCCTCTCTCTTATTGGGAAATAGTCTTGGTATTTGGCTAGGAACTTCTCTTTCATCTGCTCCCATGTTGTGATCACATGTCCTCCCAGGCTCATGAACCACCTCAGTGCATTTCCTTTTAATGTTGCTGGAAATAACTTTAAATTTTGAGGATTAGTAACATAATCATAACTTCTACACAATATATCAAACTCAAATAGAAATTCATCAGCGTCTTCAGAAGATAAACCATGGAAAATAGGTAGGGCTGAGAGTGGGATGTTCTTCATAGGAGTTGCCCCTCTAGGAAGATCTTCAATAGGGAATTCCAAGGTGCAAAGGGAATTCTCTCCTCTTCCTTCTCTTCATCCCCCACCAAAGAGTCCTTCATTGTTTCCATCCATTGGTTGTTCCCCTGTTTCACTTGCCCGGTCTTCAGCACTTTCAGTTGGGCTGTCAATGTTCTGAACTGGTTCCTCAACTTCAATATCTTCTATTGGTTATTCAATATCTTCCACTGACTCCTCAATTTGTCCTACTGTCTCTTCAGCCCTTTCTGGTCCCAATACTTCCTCGTTTAGTAGTCCATATAGAGAGAGTGCTGAGTCTGTGACCTCCAAGAGATTATCATCTGAGATGTTTCAGCTTTTAAAATAATGTCGTCAATGAAAGTTTTCTTTCCTCCTCTGCCTTTGCCCTTACCGCCTGTAGGGTTAGTTTTCCTACATCCTCTCATGCATCCTGTACATCTAAAAGAAAATCATTAATGCTCTTAAAATCTTTGGTCACCTTCCCCGACAACGGCACAAAATGTTGGTCACTTTAATTGCTTATTAATTAACAGTCGAGTGCCACATAAATTGTCAACCCGGGGAAGTCTGATTATTTCAAAGGCAACTACGTACTATATGTACTCAATATTAATAGCACTAAAAGTTGTAGTACAAACAAATCACACCTCATTAAAGCTTCACTCTATGTTACAACAATTATACTCTATTGCAGATATCTAACAAGAGATGAATAATTGAATACAAAGAATAAATATACAAAGGAAAAAAATGGCTATGCTGTAATAGAGGATCAGGACCCTATCCCCAGAGCGGGAACCTTCAGCACCTGCCTCTATTTATCTAGTTCGCCAATTCACTCTATAAACCCAATCATCGATGAGACACTCATGAAATAACATCAATCGATTAAGAAAGAAACAGAGTTTCAACAAAGGTAAAACAACATCCAGAAACAGTACTTGTTAACAAGGTATGAACAGAAATCACACTTAACACACTACAAAAAGATAATGGGTGAATCTTGTGAGGAAGGTGGGCCCTGTCCTTCTCACAAGATTCCCCAAGAAACAAGAACTAAAATGAAATGTTCAGAACAAAACTCTATTCATTCATCAATATACCATATTACAAAAAAGATTCAGTCTCATTCCCTCAGCTAAAACCTCTTATTACAGTCTGTTCATCCCCCTTCTAATGCAGATGTCTCCTCCTTATAAAGAGGAGACATCTATTACAAAAGATTTACATTATAGATTCTAGTTCAACCCATTATACAAAAATAGGGAAATCAGTTTCCTGTCAACAAAATGTTGTTACAGTAATTTAGATTATGAACGTTACATCCAATGTAACAGCTTCCTCGATGATCAATCGGTTCCTCTGTTGCTGTCAAATCTAGTACGCAAATCTCAACTATTTCAGCTTCGAGATTTGTGTGTTGTTCTTGCTGTTTCAACTTCGAGATTTGCGTGTTGTTCCTGCTGTTTCAACAACTACAAAAGATAGTCCCGCCAACTTCAGGCAGTTTCAAAAATGTGGGATGCACATCATTCTT
Organism: Pinus taeda; assembly: GCA_000404065.3. NCBI lineage: Eukaryota > Viridiplantae > Streptophyta > Pinopsida > Pinales > Pinaceae > Pinus > Pinus taeda. The sequence goes on from APFE031512685.1 coordinate 7,215, forward strand.
TAATTGTTCAGCAACTAATCAACTTCAAAGATCAATTATGAAGTCAACATGAATAGATGTTAAATAATTAAACATATAGTGATGAGAAGAGTCACTGCATACCTTTGGAATAATGGAGTCAAAACACTAACAAGGACTTTCAAATATGGGTTGAAAAGGGTGATATTATAACAAAATGTATGGTCAGAAAGAGAAAATATGAGGTCTAACACTCGACAGTGTGTGGATTAGAAACTTCAAACTCTTCTGGAGAGGTGACTCGAGCATCGCCTTCAGGTTCCATATCCAGGAAAAACAACAACGAATGGTTGAAGAAGTACGAGGGAATAGTTTCAAGGGAACACCCAACTGGTCGTAAAAACTGTAAGGATGTTATGGTGATATCACAACAAGGTCAAATAGAGGATTCGAAGGGTAGATAAACAGTCCAAACTGACCATTAGTGGTTAACGAGTTTTTAGGAGTTTGAACAGGATTGGCAGGAGATTCCAGTCTAAGATCAGCAAATGACCCAGTATCAAACGTAGGTGAAGGACGAGATGACAAAGGTTGAATGCTCAGAACAATTTCGAGTTCAACACCTTGGTCCTCAAGTGATTCAGGTAACTCAGGAAATGGCTCCTCAAATAATCTTTCAGACGGAGGAGAGGAAGAGGAACTGGGTGAACCAGATGGTTCAGCCACGATGACCTTGTCTTAGTCGACAAAAAAATTAACTTCAAGGCTTTAAAATGTTTTTTAAGAGAAACTCATGATTTGGTCTCAAAAAAGACTAACAAGGTGTTTTCGTATCGTGGGCAATCAATTATTAAGATGCATAAAAGACTGGTGTTCTTTCATTTTTTAAGAATCGAGAAAGAAACAAACATGACTCTATCGCTTTCGATTGATAACAAGCTCGAAAGGAAAAGTGATCGAATGATATTTTAAGTTTAATGAGTCAAAAAGATCAAATGACTGCTCTGGATGATCTAGGTAAATAGGATTACCAAGCAACCATGAACTGCAGAATACCTCCTAGCGAACTGAGAAGTACGAGCAGGAAATCTCCCTGAATGTTGTGTTTGGTGTATCACATTTCCAAGGTGGCCGACTCGGCTTCCTAAGGATAAAGGATTGCAGCCTAGAGGTGTCTCCTCTTATATACTCGATGGTACGAGGAGAACGAATCCATACTAGTGTTGTCTAATGCCGAAGATAATGACAACTACTAGGTTTAAAGACGTAGAAACACATCTCTAGCTTAGAACTTCTAGATATGATCGTTAAATGTAAAATGCGCCTTAGGTTAATTGAATTCATTTTAAAGTTTATCTTGAGTTATAATTCAGTTTTTTAGGTCGTAGCGATGTGACTCGAAAAACCTTAAATGCAATTAAATGAGACAAGACCCTTTCAATTCGATGAAATGCCTACACTAGAGAGGGTAGAAACTACTCAATCAAATACAAACAACCAAGCAACTAAAAGTGAAATGATCTTTCACTACCTTACTTTTTCAAAACATAAACTAATGAAAAATTCATTCCAATTCCTAATTCCCTCACAACCACATATCTAACAATCCTTTCGAAAGAAAAAAGAGTTCTTTTCCTTTTTCAAACGCCAATGCAATTCTAGTATTTTAGTGATGCAAGCTATCGTAGCAAAATGATGCAACAAACTAGAATTTCATAATTTTTCATGAAACAATGAAATAAACTTTTCACATACAACTCTTCAATGATTTTTTTTTGAGACAATTAGCTCTTCAAGCAAATGGAAACATGAAAGGAAAGGCTCATTCATACTAATGAAGCACCGACTTTACCAACAACAAGACAAGAAACGTAATCCATATCGGAAAAGAAACGTTCAAATAAGCAAACGAAAACTTTTCAAACTTTTGTAATAGAGGTCAAAGTCATAAAATGACTGCAAACAAAATGCAAGGAGTAAACACACCTACAACCTGACTCACCGATTTCGCAAACAACTAAATGGATGACAACCTAGATGCCCTAGTGTCAGTAACCACCCAATGACTCAAGCAATCAAATAGAAAGATGATAAACCAACAAGCAAACAAAACCAAATGAAAAGTAGCTTTCTAGTCAACGAGAAAACAATCTACAAGGCCTACGGGGTCAAGATCATAGGAGCAAAACACACTGGCCAAGATTGGAGATAGACCCTAATATTCACTTACAGGCATCGACGCAATTGTCTGACTGACAACAATAACCAGAGGCTCATTGGTGTGACCGTTTCTCAACAAATCACGCTGATTGGCACGACTATCAACAGATTAAATGCATTAATCAAGGGAGCCAAGAAAAAAAAAAAATTGAAACAAATACCAGATCTGCTACTATGAATTCCAAACTCAGGCCAGTAAGCAGGAGGAAAGAAACAAAACCAAAGGGAAAAATGGAACTAGAAAAGTTCACACAAAATCATGAAATCCAAGACAAACAAAAGGATTGGTTCCCCAGTATGGTCACCAATTTGTGGTGAAGTAAAATTATAAGTGTGGACATAAACAAATTCCTCTAGCCCAATAATGGGTCTAGCAACAACTGATACATTCTATGGAAGATTTCCTTAGGTTAGAACCAATTAAGAGGGCCTACCTCTTAGTACACTTATCTAGTTTGATGATTTCCTTGCTTGCATGCTCCATCTATCTCTCGCTTCCTACTTCAAACACCTGAAACAAGTAAACAAAAACCATGATAATGGACAATTTTTAATTCAACCTACTTAACATGTCAAGAAACATTAAGCCATGAATATGTAAGATGAAAAATCATGTAGGAAATCAATCAATAGTTGCATATATATTGAATCAAGAAGAGATTACAACCATTTTCTTGACATTGTAGTTCTCCTCTGACAAGACCAGGTTCCCACACACTTCTTCTAGCATTCCATGATGGCCTCAATCAACAATAGTTTTAAGGCTCTTCTCCTTTAGGCTTCACTCTAAACCAAAATCACACTTCTCCCTCACACAACTAGATAGCTACAACTATGAATAGATTGTTGTTTACTCGAAACCAAAATAGCACTAGCACATCAACATTAACACTAGCGTATGCTTGGGAAGAAGGGAGGTTTATATAAGATGAATGGATGGGAGATGGATCCTTTTCTCATGGGAGAAGGTATTATCCCTTGAGGTAGTTCCATCATTATAGGGGAAAGGAGCTCAAAGTGACGTCCTCGACCCCATTCGGCCAAACCATTTACCAGACTTCCATTACGAAGCTTCTAGAGCTAGAAGTTTCAACTCTTAATTTAAAAAACTTTCCATAATAGGACCGATGTGACTGAAACATAGCTTAGTTTCTTCGGTCGGTGCTAGGGACAATGCTAATATCTGCACATCAGTATGGGGAAGACAACGACCATTAGCGTAGGTCTTGTAAACTGGGCAAAACAAAAGTTTATGGGGAAATGGCGCAAGAGGGAATTGATCTCCTCATGAAGAGGGACACAATGGGGGTTTCTTCATGTAGGGAAAGCATGTAGGGTTCACTGTAGAGGTCCTCTAGGATCAAGGAATGGGGAGTACAAGGACAATGACAAAATGCTATGTAACACATACCTAACCCAAAGGGTAAGGTTTTGTATGAGGTGCGGTCTCTAGATTAAATTTCTTGACAATTTCTTTAGAAATAAGATTGACTTGGGATCCACTATTAGAAAGTGTATCAACCTTTATATGCTTTGTTATGACCCTCATATGAAAAAGATCAGTTCCTTCTTTACCATTTTGAGGTTCAATAGACTTGATCGAAGAACTAGTACTTGTGTTAGAAACTATACCTTTCATTCCCATGATTGTGATTTTAGCTTCATCACCTGAATCAAATCCTAGATCTTGTTAAGTTGTAGCAATGGTATTTCGTTTCCCTTTGTTATTGAACTTCTTTGGTATCATTTCTGGATATAATTTCCGACAATGGACTTCATCATGGCCATTTTTGAATAATGTTTTCAAGTTTATCTCCCTCTTTCTCACTGTAGCACTTTTCTTTCCTTTTCCTTTATCTTTCCCTTTCCCTTTGTCTCCAGATTTAAATGGATTCTTGCTAGACTCTTAAGGAACATTCTTGCCTCTTGATTCTAAATGAGTAGCATGAACACATAATTCATCTAGTATGGTGGGACAAAAATAAGCATAGTATGTCTCAAATAACTATGCAATCCACCTATGTATTTAAGAAGAGTATCTTGTGAGTTCAAATCAACACCTAAGATTAATGCTCTTTTTCTAAATTCTTGAGTGTAACTTTGGACACTTTAACCTTTATCGAGGCTAAAAATTTTCCAATCCAATATTTCTTTTTGCATATAAGCTAATGGATAAAATTGCCTCCTTAATGCAGCTATAAAATCATTCTAAGAAGAGAACATTTTATTGTTTTTCTTCAAATCTTCTTGAGTTATGGCCTCCCACCAGATGAGAGTTTCACATTATAAAAGAAGAGAATTAAGTTGGATTTTTGTGACATCGTCAGTAATATGTTGAATCTTGCAATAAATTTCAATTTTACAAGCCCAATTATCCAACGTTTCAACATTTAATTATCTATTATATATTGGCAATTCAAAGTTCACATCAAGCTTAAGTAAAGGAGACTTAGCATGTCCTATAGGAGATGTAGGAGGAGCAGTTCTATGTGAAGAAGCAGGTGAGGAAGGAGGTGAAGGAGGATAAGGAGGAAGAGGCATTCTCCTACCACCACCATCACCTTTTGTTTGACTAAAAATTTCTCCTTACAACAATGTTGTTCTCTCATTATACAACACTTTTACCATTCCAGTCATATCAAAGAAAGCGTTTTTGAAATCTCTTTCATCCTCAAACATCAGTTATTGTCTATGTCCTTCTTCATGAGCCATGACTTGTGGAGTATGTGGTATTCTTGAACCGATTTGAAGGTTAGGTTCTTCAAGTGTTCTTTTTCCTCTTCTCAATATAGACCTTGTAAGCATTCAAACACTATGAAAATTATGTTAAACCTTCACAAAAACCATGCTCTGATACCAAACTAATCCAAAAAAGAAAGTGAAGGTTTCATTAAACAATTTTCAAGCTAGTTTATGTCTTTTAGGAAATGGGTTGTGGTTGCAAAAGTACATAAACTTAATTTAATTTATAGAAATTTAATAATTAAAAGAGGGAAAAAATGCAGGATAAAACACATGCAAATTGATAATGGAGTTCAACCATTTTGGGCTACGTCTCCAAGTACATCTTCCAATGGTGACCACTCTATTATATGATAAAATTCTCAATACATTAACATACAAGATTCAATATGCAAAAACAACACTACCTTTGTGTCCAAAATGCTCAAAAGCCCTCATCTAGGCTCTTCTTGAGCTCAAAAAGGCTAAAAGTGAGCAAGTTATGCCTCTTTCTCCAAGGTTTCCTGTAAACTCTACAACAACAAAAACAATTCATTCTAAAACTATGCAACTAAATGCCCTTTGGCCCAAGGGTAGCACCTGGTATTCGTGACCTAGAGGTCTCAAGTTCGATCGAAAAATCAGCGAGGTTATTTTATATATTTAATATAATTTTAATTGGGATCGTTGGCCCCCACCCCTTTATTTCTTTTCTTCTGCTAGTCATATGACCGCATGGGGGACCATGGGCTGTGACTATGAGCCATTGTCCTTCCTACTTTCGATGCCATTGGTGCTAATTATATGGTACTTACATGATCACTTTCCATTCCTCCGCACCTTCTTTGTAGCACCAGGTCATATTACCACCACAGGGCTAGGGCCGAAGCCTTACTTGACACCCCCATTCTCGTTGCATATTGGTCATGTGCCAGTGCATAGAACCTAGGTTGGGGTAGTTGGGTGTGCATGCCATCTCGTCCCTTTCGCTAACTGCCAACACATTCCACTTTAAATAAAATGACAACCCATTATATATCAAGAAATATCGTGTAGTCTGATCAGTCAAGTAGACTGTTGGTGGATGGGAGGTCATTGGTTTGAAACTTGCAGAGCCTGTTATTTGTTCAAACATTTTCTTAGCACCAAAATAGAAGCCACTTAATAGCCTCTCATAAGGCCACATGGTGCCATCTGATTGGCCCACGTGGTGACCAATGATTGGTCCACCAAGTTAATCGTACACCCAATCACTATGTGCCACATGCCCTCACGCCAATCATCTCCACACCCAATTAAGAGATGATGTTAGCACCACATCAACGTACAGACTACCACGTTAGTCCCTGTACCCTGCATAGTCAACCTGCAACTTTGACTTTTTTAATGTTTCGCCAAAAATTTAGAACATGATAACTTGCTTATACGGTGTCAAATTGAGGCAATTCAAGTCTCATTGGATTTATAACGACGAGCTCTACGATTTGGCATTGGTTTTGGTAGAAATTGAGCATTTTAATTTTTGAGCATTTTTTGGATCCCTCGGATCAAAGGTTGTTAGTTTCTTTGATAAGGTTAGTCTTTAAAGATAATGTTGTTAGTTTACTAATCATAATGGTAAGGAATATTTGAGAAATTACATGAAAAAGTGACATAATGGAAATGGAAAAGTATTAAATTAATATTATTTAATACTGAATTATAAATTTTATTTTCGATTTTAAAATGAAATGAAATTCACTATAATATTAATAGAAATTTCACCAAATCATTTTGACCAAACAAAATCTCACTAAATAAATTTATTATTTTATTACTTGATTTCATTTATAGTTTAAATTAATTTATTTTATTTCTAATTTTATATATTTTTTCCCCAAATTTTCAATAATAAATAACAAAATTATTTTCCTGAATGTTCACCTGAAACATCAGACATTTCAATGATAACACAAAGTTATCCAAAAATTCTCTTCATCATTAAATGAAAAAGCGTTGAGGGTTTAAGAGTTATATTTTTACAAAATTTAGAAAAAAATGAAGTTTGATGAAAAATTATTGCAATATTATATTATTATAAAGTCGTCAAGTGGAAGTGGAAGGATCTTTTAGTTAACATGGTTCACTATTGTTCACTTTTAACTAATGTAAAAAGGATATTAGGAGGTATTTCCAATTTTTGTTTTTTATTTTTATTTTTTTTATTTTTTATTTTTAATTTGGTTCACAGACTCCAGAGATAGGTGATCGTTATGTCCACAGAAATGATCTTGGGTAGATCCCTGAAGGGACTAGTCCCACCGGCTCATATTGGAGCCTAACCTTAGAGGGTATCGAGGAGAATAACCCGCAACCTATCTTAGCGAGGTTCTTATGCAATGGGTACTCAACCAATTGAGCTAACCCTTGGGGCTATTAGGAGTTATTTCCATTAGTTGTAGTAGTCTACAATTGTACAAATTCAAATTTAAAAAAGGGATTATGTTACCATGGTAGAACTAGTTCTTCCTTTACCTTTAATTTGCATTTTTGGATAGACATGAACATTTAGTTTCCATGTTACCATTAAAAACTAGAGTAGTAATACTAGACATCCTTAATATGTTAGCCTAGATTACTAAGAGTCTAACAACAACGTCTGAGCTAACATTATCCACTTTCTAACATTTTATACCCATATAGAGTGAGTCTCATCAATATCTACTTTGTTATTCATCGCTAAATTATGTGTAGGGGTATAAGTCATCATATTGAAGGAATTCCAGTGGCCTACACATCACTCCATGCATCATTCAATGTTGCATAATAGGTGAATATTAATGCAACTAGATGGAGTATCAAGGAGACACTTTAGTTTCACATCCAAGAGTATTTTAAATCCTTCATCTAATAATAATATAATATATATATATATATATATATATATATATATATATATATATATTATATATATATATATATACTATCCATTTTTTAATACTATAATGTATGATAGGAATTCATTACATATCTCAATCATTAATATGCTCAAATAAATTCTAGGGTGGCAAGTGTGAGGGAGGAAGGGAGAGAAGGGGGGGGCTTATTTATGACTATGGACAAACAATTGCATCTACCTATTCATGGAGTCTAGGGATCTTATCAAATAATTTGTTGGAGGTTTATGGGTTGTACTAAGGTTTGAATATTGCTAAGGTACAAAAACTCCAAGAATTGACTATAGTTAGTGACTTGATAGTAATCATTAGGCATATGATCAAAGACACCACCTTGCCTGATATCATACAACTTCTATGTAATATCGTGTCTTCCATTTAGCCACTTTTTTCTTTCAATTGTGCTTCTTTCTTGTCTTGAGAGATAATATCATGCAATCGAATTGATCTGCAAGCCAAGCTCTAAAGAACTCAAACTTTGCAGATTAAAAAATTTAAACTTATAATTCTTAAAATAATCTAATAGAATTTAGATGAAATTGACCAAAAAAATTGTTGTGAGAAAAGTGATTCATATATTAGTTAACGTCTCTCCATATAAAATTTAATATGTAATTCAAAATCTTATATACCTTTTAATTTATTACCTTGGTTTTAGTTCAATATGTATCTATAATGAAATAGAACTTCGTGAATTTTAATTCAATTATTAATAATTATTATGTAAATTATAGGAATTTATTACCTTGATATTTAAGAATAAAATTGTTAAAGTTATTAACTTAATAATAATAGAGCTCAAGGGGAATGTGAGAGAAAAATGTAGAAGTAAGAAATAAAGAAAAGGAAAAAAAAAACGTGATATTTTATAAATACTAAGGAGATCTTTGATAGAATGTTGGAGATAGTATGTAAAAATATGAAATAAGGAAAAAGAAAAGAAACCTGCCACATAAACATAATTTGTTTCATATAATATAATATTTGTTTATATATTTTTAATTAAATATAAAAGATTTAAAATTGAACAATTAATTTTGAGATAAATTTAAATTTTAATATGTAAATTTTTTTTTGTAAGTTTGGTAGGACTCTCTAATATTTATGTCCATTATATGGTAGCCCAAGATTTGAACCCAAGACTTCCGGCTCGGTGAGACTTCATTTCCACGGCCACTGCCACTTGAGCTACTCCATGCGGACTTTAATATGTGATTATTATTAAGACTATTTTAGAATATTCTATGGAAAATAAATCTCTACCATCCATTTCATAATTATGTTAATAGGCATAACTATTTTGGAATAAGGTTTGTAGAATTATGTTGATAGACATGACTATTTTGGAATAAGCTTTGTAGAATTTTAATTTAATCGTCAAAAATTACTAACTTCTTTGTATAAATTAAATGGTTGGTAAATGCACTTATTTCATGATACAATATAACTTTATTTAATGCTAAGAACAAATTAATGTATAAGTTAAACATATAAACATTTAAAAAAAAGATTCTTAACCATGGAGATTCAACCCCACTTTATCACGAAGAGTTTTAATATGTAAACAAACTTTGTTACAATACCACAGACCAATACCATAGCTTATCAACACCACATGACCAAAAAATCATAACTCATTTAATATGACACTTGTTAATATAATAGTTTTTTAATTAATCTATGTAATTAAAAAAGGGAAAAAGAGGTCCACTGGATAGACACGTGTTGTGTTAAGATAGTCTTTGATGTGAAGTCGCCTGATTGGGGTGATATATTGGACATGATGAAGATGCAGTCCCACCAAACTTACCAAAAAAGGGAAAAAATAGCACATATATTGGACATGATGAAGATGCAGCCCCACCAAACTTACCAAAAAAGGGAAAAAAGAACATAACTACTTTCAAGATATTTCTCAACCTTTGATTTGTTAATTACCACTGACAATTAAATTAAAATTCTAGAAGCCCTATTCCAAAATAGACATGCCTATCAACAAAATTAGGTGGATGGTAGAGATTTAATGTCCATAGAATATCTTAGAATATTCAAAGTATTAGTCATTGATCAAAGGTTGAGCTTTATATCCAAATTAGTTATGAATTTTTTGCCTTTTTAATTAAATTGATTAACTAAAAAGTATCACATGAACATGAATTATGGTTTTTTGGGCATATCTTATTAATGTCATTGTAAAGACTAATGATATTGTAAAAAATATTATTTATAGGTTAAAAATTCTCATGATTAAAAATATTGTTATATATATATATATAATATATATACACACACACATTTAACTCATATATTAATTATTTTCATAATTTTTTTTTTTTTTTTTTTTGAATAACTATTCTATTATGTACACGAAGCCAAAATACTTTTACATTCGAGCTAACTGAGAGATCCATCTGCCAGAGATAATGGCAGAATGGAATAGCCAGGTGTAACCAGGAGAAAGACTCCCTGTTGCATGCGTTTGAGACCCAGAAAATTCCCACGCAGGGGAGAACCTAACTGACATTCTTTCCAGTCACCAAAACAGAGGACCAGACCCATATGACCCAAAAAATTCCCACGCAAGGGAGAACCAAACTTACATACTTGCCCAGCCCCAGAACAGAGGACCGAACCCAAAAAATAACCAACTCTTCTGCTCAGCGTTGGCAGAATACCTCTGAGACAAGTTGAAATAAATAGACAAGACGACACGTAGACAACCAAAGGCAGATGAACAGAGAGACCTGACCGAGGAGACAATGAACCAGAACCACCTCTGAGCAGAAAAACCTGTGACGATGCGGTGAGCTAATCCTCCGGCTTCTCCTCCACGATTGGACAAGGTCCGTATTCCTCCTCGTCCTGCACCTTGCTCTCAGATTCCACGACCGCTACAGGTTGCTGCTGGTTTCTTTCCAACTGAGGGTTCGGCGATTTTGCAGCTTTCCCTTTGTCTTCCTGGGCCAATTTAGCTTTTTGGGCCTCATCCCTCGGAGGAACAGACTCAAGCGGTGCACTGGTGTTGCCTTCGTCGATGAACAGAATGGAGATGTGAGCATTGATGCGCAGGCAGTTTAGGTTGCTATGAAAGGAGAAGATACCAGAGCCAAAGAAGGGAGCAGACGAGGCCTCAGGAGAGCTCGCCTACATAATTTGGCTAGGCTGGATAGGATTGGCAGTAACAGAGCTTGGGCAATGGCATAAACAATGACAGTGAGGGCAGTGGCAAGGTGGACGGGTCTCCTCATCAACCGGGCGTCTCGAGGTCCCTCCTCTGCTGGTGCCGCAACGGCTCAACAACCTATGGCGCTCTCGAACCATGTTAACAGGGTAATGCAGAGTATAAACAACTTGGACTAGCAGGCCTGGGCAAGAACAGAATAGAGCAGGTCCTGAATTAGCCAGGACCAGCAGCTGACCAAGAACTCTAGAATCAGGCCAAGTGTGGACAGGGATGCTGAGGGGGCCTCTGTTTATAGAGCTCCCTACTCTTCCTCGGTGGTCATCCACCATTAAGGTGGCCATCAAATCCATATCATAGCCGATCCGAGTAGTGCAGTCAAGTGAGGCCGAGGCGTAAATGCACCCAGGCTTCCATTCTGTGGCTATTAAAACCACATTCCGGGAACGACCTGCTCCAACGCCTTCCAAGTCACCATGGCGCATGATCGGCATGTGGCCGCCATGAGACCCCTTTCCCATCACCTGCCTATGACTAGCTAGCACCCGCATCCGGGGGGTTCGCATCATTTTGAACCAGGTGATTGCATTCCTGAGCTTGTGCATGATTCCTTAGAATATCTAGAGTTCCTGCCTATAGGGTGAGCTCGCTTTCCACGCCAATGTTGGCCATGAAATCAGCCACTTTGTTGCCTTCTCTTCTTGTGTGATTGAAGTGATGGCTTTGTTGTTAGATAATTCTTGCTCCAATGCTTCCAGTCTTGCTTCCAGCCTCCAGCTCGTGGCAATTTTCTTTGCATGTGAGCCATTCAGGAGGTGCTTAGCCATGTTGATCAAGATTTGGGAGTCTCCTTCAACCTCCAGGGGGCTGAAGTTGTTTTTTCGAGAAAGAATGAGTCCTTGCCAGAGACCTTCCAACTCAACCGAGTTATTTGTGTCCCATCCAATATTTCCATAATAAATATGTAGAGGCTTGCCTTCATGGTCTCTGATTACTCCATCGTAGCCCGCTTTCCCAGGATTGCCTTTCGAGGCCCCATCAAAATTGAGTTTGAAGGAATGTTCAGATGGGGCTGTCCAAGAGATCTGGCCTGTTCTGCTGCTTTTGTGTTCTGTTGTATTGTAGGACTGCTTGGGAAGTTGTAAGTTCCAGTTTTCCCATATGGTTTTCTCGTTGTCTTGAGTTGGAAGATCTTCCTTGTTCCATGATCTAAGCTTCAAGGTTTCTTCTAGATTCCCACAAACCTTTCGCCAGATAACATCAATCAAAGAGTACTGATCTTTGAATATCCTTTTGTTTCGTTCTTTCCATACATTCCATAGAAGCAATCCAGGAAGTAAACGCCATAGGTGATTGAGAAGTTCACATTTGTATGGATGCATTGGCCAATGCCTTAATGTGTTTGTTATGTCATTTGGAAGCCTGCACCTTCTTTGACTCCTGAAACTTGCCTTTTCCCATATTTGGTTGGCTAGGGGACAATCATCCAGAAGGTGTTGAGTAGTTTCCTCTTGAGATTCGCAGTTTACACACATGGAGGGGCCATGATAGTTTCTTCTCCGGAGTTTCTCCCATGTTAGAATTTTTTTGTGTCCAACCAACCATAAAAAGAGAGAAACTTTTGGCCAAGAATCAAACCTCCAAATTTTGGACCATATTGGATCTGATGGGGTGGGGTCTGTGCTTACTATTTTGTAGGCCTCTGTAGTAGTGAATGCCCCTTTAGGCTTGTAGCCCCATTGCAAAATGTCTCTGTCCTCTGAGTATCTGATGCTTCTTCGTCTTGACTCTTTTTCCAATTCGGCTGTGAAAGGATAGGCCTCATTCCTGGTAAGCTGGATACCTTGTTTCCACTGTCGGTATCCTTGCTCTTGTTCCTGTTCCCAATACTCCCATATTTTGTTCTATTGTTGGGCCATATCAGTATAATTGGGAGGGATATGTAGGAGTCCATTTAGCTTTGGCATTTGGTTCGAGGCGTCCGTCCAGAATCTAGCAGTTTGGCCATTTCGAACTTCCCAAAAACTGTGCTGCTGAATCAACTGAGAGTGTTGTCCAGCTGCATTCCATATCAACGAGCCTTGGATGTTGGGAATGTATCTTATGAGTTCTTCATGGGGCCTGTTGTTGGCATACTTAGCGGTCCAGATGATAGCCCAAGGTTTTCCCAGTGAGGAGAGCCATTGCCACCATATTTTAGCACCCATGAATGCATTGCTGTGATTAGGGTCTCTGAGTCCAATACCTCCTTTTTCCTTGGTTGTGCAGATAGTGGTCCATTTTACCAGCGCCCATTTACAATTGGTAGATGTATTTCCCCAGAGGAAACCCCTTTGTAAGTCTCTCAATCACTTCAGGACCCATTTGGGGGCAGCCAAGATTGAGAATAGATAAAGTGGCATTTCCTGTAGTACTGCTTTTATGAGCACCACTCGACTGGCAATGTTCAGGGATCTATATGTCCAGAGGTTGAAACACATTTCAAGCTTTTCCAGGAGCCTTCGCCAGGCAGAGTTCTTAATTGCTGAGGCTGTGAGGGGGGCGCCAAGATAGTTGGATGGAAGAGAAGCAATGGGGAAGCCCATGATTCTGGCAACGGCAAGCTTGACCACTGGCTGAGTATGAAAGAAAAAGATTTGTGATTTAGACTTATTGATATTGTGCCTGAGGCCTCAGAGAAATCATTGAGTAGGGATTTGAATCGGGAGGCTTCCTGTAGAGAGGGGTAACAGAAGAGCATGTTGTCATCAACAAACTGCTGGTGTGTTATTGCAGGGGAGTTGTGAATGGAAAGACCTTTGAGCTGCTGAGAGGTGTGGGAGTGCTTGATGAGTCGACCGAGACCTTCAACCATTAGGATGAAGAGGAAGGGGGCGAGGGGATCACCCTGCCTAATTCCCCGAGAGGGCCTGAAGGGCTGCGACGGGAAGCCATTGACAAGTATGGAGAAAAAGGAGGAAGATAGGAGACTCATAATCTATCAGACCCACATGTGGGAGAAGCCAAAAGCAGTAAGCCTTTTTTGTATATAGGTCCAGCTGAGTTTGTCAAAAGCCTTGGAAAGATCCAATTTTAGAATCATACCTGGCTGCCGAGTTTGCTTGAGAGAGTGGATGATCTCGTGTGTGAGGATTATACCATCCAAAATTTGTCTACCTTCAACATAACCCGACTGTTCAAGAGAGATAAGCATAGGGAGAAGAGGTTTCAGTCTGTTGGCTATTACTTTAGAGATCACTTTATAAATGACATTGCATAGAGCAATCAGTCTAAATTTATTTGGCACGGTAGACTCCTCTTCTTTTGGGATTAATGCTAGGAAAATAGAGTTGAGAGATGGTAGAAGCCAGTGAAGAGCTCTTGATTCCTCCACCACTTCCCAGACCTCGTTATTGATCATGTCCCAGAAAGAGTGAAAACAAGTTGTGGTGAAGCCATCTGGGCCTGAGCTTTGCCCTATTTGAGTTGAGACATAGCTATATCCACCTCCTGTGTTGAGATAGGTTTTAGGAGTAGTTCATTGTGCTCCTCAATTATGAGTTTTGGCACATGTTGGATAATTCTGTCAATTGTTGGTCCCGTGTCCATGTTCTACTCTTGGTGAACCTCCTTAAAGTGTGTTAGAAATTCCTTCTCAATTTCCTCATGATGTTCGATTCTAGTTCCATCTTGCTTTTGGAGGAAGGGAATTTTGTTGTGCATTCTGCGTTGCACTGTTGTTCTGTGAAAGAACTTGGTATTCCGCTCTCCCTTTTTCAGCCATCTGATTCGAGATTTCTGCTTCCATAGTATCTCTTTTGCTTCCGTCTTTCTTCGAGCTGTGTGTGAATGCTTTGCTCTTCCGCCAGTGTGTCCGCTGTGTGACCTTATGTGATTATTTTTTTGTGAAGGTTGGCCAAGCTTTTCATTAGGTTCTGTTGCTCTTTGAAGATGTTGCCAAAGATCTCCACATTCCAACGTTTTAAGTGATACTTGAGATTTTTTAATTTCTGTTGGAATTGATACATTTTGGATCCTTCTGGTGGTGTAAAGGCTTTCCATGTGGATTGGACGAAGTCCTTGAAATCCGGGTGGGTGAGCCAGAATCCTTCAAAGCGAAAAGGTCGCCCTTTGACATTACCTGGATGTTGCCACTAAAGGGAGATTGACCAATGATCCGATCCTGAGTGGGGAAGGATTGCTGCCATGATATCTCCTCCTATTTGAATCTAGTTGTCTGAGACCACGAATTTGTCAAGTTTAGAAGCTATTTGGTGTTTTCCGGTTCTTTTTTTGCTCCAGGTATATTTGCCATTGCAGAATTGCAAGTCAATGAGAGAGGCATTGTTGATGAAGTCTTTGAATATATTCGTTCCCTGGTCCAGTCTGTTTCTTTCGCCCAGCTTTTCCTCCAGTTTGATGATCATGTTGTACTCTCCTCCTGCGATCCATAACGGGTGTATTATGTGGCTGTTCAAGGTTTCTATAGTGTGGAGAAGTTCAGCCTTTTTCCTTGCATCCTGTGGGAAATAGACATTGGAGAGGAGCCCGTGCATATTGGTACCCAGAAGATGAAAGTTGGCTTGTATGAAGTGGTGAGAAGCATGAAAGTCTGTGAGGGATAGCACTTTCGCATCCCAAGCTATGGCAAGCCCTCCCGAGGCTCCTGAGGCGTCCACCGCTATTGTTTGACAACCTATCCAAGATTTAGAAAGGATTTTCTCTAAAGTGTCACTGTTACATTTAGTTTCTTGCAGGAAACAAATTTTTGGCTTTTCCATCTTTATCATGTTTTTTAGGATTCTGAGTTTTCCAGGGCCGTTTAGCCCCCTTAAATTCCATGAGATGAGCTTCATTATTCAACATTTGTGGATGGTTTGTAGTACTTTGTTAGCTTTTCATACCTGCCTGAATCTACTAGGATTTTCCCAACTTCTATAGTTCGTCGGAGCTCCGTTTCCGTCCTCTTTTTCTGAAATCTTTTGTTCTGAGCCCACCATCCCAATGGCTTCCTAGCTGTATGCCAAGTTGTCTTTGTTGGTATGCTTTTGAAATTACCACTTCGAGCTTACTTAGCTGGAGTTCTGTGATTATGTCGTAGTCCCTTTTTTTACATGCCATTTCCAGTTGGAGGATGTCTAGTCCTTCCAGATCTATGCTTTCTGGTTTCTCATCCATTTGTTGCACCTAACTGCCTTCAGCAATTGAGGGATCCATGCTCTAGGATTGATCTGCTATGCTATCCACATTCATATCATGTGTTTTCTCTTTTAGCTTTTTATGGGTAATGGCGGGTTCGGCTTCAACGTCCTTCAGAGGTTGGGACTGAGGGGGAAGATCCGAGGGAGGAAGGTGGGGAGGAACATCGTTGAGAGGCTAAGAGATCTAATGGTTTGGATCTGGAACTTCAGAGGCTTGGGCTAATATCTCAAAGCTATTACTGGTTGAGGGGGTTCCAACAGAGTTGGGCATGGGCTTTTTTCCAGCCTGGGGCTTTTTATGCGAACGTTACCGGCTTGGAGCTTTGGTGAAGCCATCTTGGGAGGGGGGTTGGGGGGATTTGCATTGCTATTCATGGCATTTAACAGGCAGTCTCGAAACAAATGTCCATGGGCGTGACATTTCCAGCACCGAAAAGGTACATGTTCATAGTCTAAGGGCTGAATCCATTCATGATCATAGTGAGTGAGACTTACCGAATCCGGCAAGGCTTGATCCAGGTGCATGAAGACATAGATTCGGGCGTATGAGGTGTATCGCTGAAGCTTTGTTTCTTCGGCCGCCTTTATGTATTCCCCCAGGTCGTTTCCTATGTCTTTGAGCAGGCTTTCCTCCCAATATTCCTCTGGGAGAGAGTACATTCGTATCCAAACCGGAGCCCAGGTCAGGTCTTCTTTATCCGGGTTGAATCTGGCTACCTAATCTCTTAGATATAATCCTACTGAGTTGAATAAGTAAGGACCTTCATCCATGATTCTATACTTGTCTTCCAAGCAGAGGAAGATGGCTGTGAAGAACCCTTTTGTGCCCAGTCGCAGAGTCACGTGTCCCTTGGGTTTCCATTTTGCCGCTATCCAGTCCCGTAGCACTTTCTCTGTTGGCCAGAACCCAATAAACTTTCCTATAAGGGCATGATCCCTCATGTACTGGATGCGTTCATCAATCTTCTGTCCTGGTAACTCTATTCTTGGCCTTTCATCTGCAATGGGCTTGCAGGTATTGGAGGTTATTTTTGGTCTATCCTTTGCGCTGTCAATCCTCCCATGGTTGTCATCTGTCTTGTTTGATTGCTGATTCATCCCTGTTTTCTTTTTCTTCTACACATTCTCTGCTCTGAGCGCTTCCTCATCTACAGATCCGAAGATGATGGTCGTGTCCTTCTCTGGCTGCATGTCAGTAGTTTTGGGGGAGAGCGGCTACGCTCCCCCCTGTGGGGGTTCCATGTTCTTCGCTTCCGTGCCTCTGGTTGCTTTGTCGTATGCAGCAGGAGGTCAGGTCCTTGGTGGATGGTTCGAACAAGTCACTCTGCACCATTTCAGTGATGACAGAAACCCTAGCAGTCGACCTTCAGAGCTCCCGTCTACGATGACTGTTGTAATTCTTTTCATAATTATTAATAATAATAATTTAAAATAAAATTTTAATTTAATTAATCTATTTAATTATTTTTGTGTATTGTCAAATAAATGTTACACTAATTTAAAATTATGATTACCTTAATTACTGATAATTAAAATAAAATTTTAAAAACTTATTCAAAACAAATACACCTATAAAATATTTAAATAATTTCAACAAATAATAATTAATTAATCATTTTTATAAATATTGCTAAATAAATAATAATATAGTCAATATTTTTAAAAATTAGAATCAAATTTACATATAATTTTTTATTTTTTAAAACTAGTTTTTATATTTGGAATTAATTATATCTTTCACTTGTTATGACTTTCAAGTTAAATTACTTTCACAAAAAACAAACTTTATCCGGAAGTGAAAAACTACAATTTTCCACCATTAAATTCAACCTTTTCAACCAAAACATTTCTTAATTATTTTTAATTTAAAACAGTTTAAAATCATAAAATCCAAATTTATACCCGCCGTCGCTGTTGCACCATTTCTTAAAGTTAATTTTAATTAACCAAAGTATTTTTTATTCATATGGCATTAACCTGAGTTTTTACTTATGAGATATTTTTACCTCGGGAGAAGTGACTTTCATGTTATAATTCATACTCAGTTTAATGTTAGCTTTTAATTATTAGATGTTTTAACGTTCGCAGAAGTCATTTTGATTCTATAACTTTTAATATATTTTAATGAAAAAATTTATTTTCAATTTAGAGATAGTTTATAGAACAAATTGTTTTTTCATTGGTTTCTTTTTCTGTGAAGCTTCAAAATAAATGCTCCTATCTTCTAGACAAACCCTTGGCTAAATAGATTATCCAAGAGGTAGTTGCCAGCTTATCTGAATAAATTTTCCTATTCTCTTTGAAGGCCTCACATTCTAAAATTAAATGTCTTTTTGTTTCTATTTTTCCAAAAAAACAAAAAATGCATTCTTTCCTCCCACACTTCCTTTGACTCCTTCCAACGCCCTATTTCACAACTAAGTTGATGAGAATTAGTCCTTAACTGAACAATAAGAATTTTTTGGAGAGAATTTTGGCTCTCCCAAAAATGACACTTTACTATGATTCATTTGATTATTAGTAGTATGGAGTGAAAAAATCGTTGATACACAGAAAGTATATATATATATATTAAAAATGAATTGATAGATGATGTTGTTTACAATGGGGTTTCTTGGCTTATCCATGGCACCTTTTGGGAAAAGGGCATGATCTTATGATCGTGCCCTTTCATCTAATTTAACCTAAAATTAAATAATAAACCTAAATTTAAATACTAACTAATTTTTTACATAACATTGCCTTCCTCTCGAAAGAATGCTTTGTCCTCAAAGCATAAGTAACTAGGGATGCTGTTAAAGAATGATTCATTCTCCGAGAAAGCATCTTCTTCGGGTAAGTCCTTCCACTTGATCAAATATTCCAAGATTATCGATGTCCCACACTTTAAAAGGACTTGAATTAATCTGTCAATTTCCATTTTTTGGTGATGTGGATATCGATATTGCTTTTTCATAGGTTAGTCTTGAAATACTTTTTCATGCTTCTGAATTAGATCTTGTATCTTTGGTGACTCTTCACGTTATATTTGCAGATAACATTTCTAATTGGTGACATTGGACTACATAAGCAGGTGCTCCTTTTCAACTCAGCTTCATCATTTGAGATGATGATACAACTTGATTTTCTGGTGCTTGGAATCCGTGTAGTTTGTACTTCTCACCTCCCCATTTGAATTTTATAAATTGTACTTGATGGTTGGCAGCATAAGTACCTAAAGTTCGTAGCCATTGGATACCTAAGACTACACCCACTCCTCTCAAGAGTACCGTAAAGAACGGAGACTCTAGATTAAAGTCTTGAATCTACAAATTGACCTTATGGCATTACCCCACCTTTTCAATCTTCTTACTATTAGCTACCATCACTTTCATGTTTGGTAAGGGAAATGAAAATATATTGAGTCTCTTTGCCACGGTTGCATCTAAAAAATTGTGTGTGCTACCAGAGTCGATGAGAACCACTACGTTGTTCTTCTTTATGTGTCATTTTAACTTTAAGGTCTGAGGTTGTGATATACGTGTCATAGCAGATAGTGACTTGTGGAATACTTCCGTCATCTAATTCTAGTGAGAATTCTGGGGCATCTTCTATTTCTTCTATGTCAGAATCTTCACTGTTTGAATCATTGGTTGCTTCACAATTATATAGCTTCTTTGGTTCTTTTCCTTTAGCACATCTATGTTTTGGGTCCCACTTCTCACCACAGCGTTTACATTTACCCTCTTTTATCCTTTGCATTTCCACATTAGATTTTTTATCTTCACTACGATGTGGTGGAACATATCTTGTATTATTCGAGTCCACATACTTGGGTATCCTTCGCTTGCATATGTTTTTTCTGCTTTTGACCAAAATATTGGTTCGAATTTCTTTTCGGTTGTTTTTTCTTTTCATCTTGCTACTTCTATTGATGTAATTTCATGCATCTCAAGTTCTGCTTGTAAATGGGTTTTGAGTCCCAAGAGATATCACTGAATTAGACGAGATTCTAATAACCCAGGTACTCGTGTTACTAAGGTCTCCCATTCTTGAGTGTATTCGTCCACTATTCCTTTTTGTTGTAATTTGATGAGTTTTGAAAATAACTCTTCTTCCTTTACACCTTGGAATCTTTTAAAGAATGCATCTTTAAATTTTCTCCAGCTGATGACGTGTGTTGTCTTTTTCCACCACATATACCAATTATATGCTTCTCCTTCCATTTTCATGGATGCATGCCAAATCTTTTCATTATCGTCATTGATGTCATATATCTCAAAGTATTATTCTACTTTGTTTATCCATGCAACATTGTTTTTTTCGTTTCCATTGAATTTAGGCATCTCGACTTTTGTGCTTCGTTGGTATGTTGCTAATGGTTGAGCGAAAAAAGGGTGTTGATTGGTAAAGGTATCCCAAAGTTGCTTGTTTGTAAAGGTTGTGTTACTCACTTCTTGGTGGGGTGTCACTAATTTTTTTGGGGATTCAACTTTTTCATGAGAGTCTGTTGACTTTGTTGAATCTGATGAGATGTGTTCTTGATTCTTTTTATTTTTTTAGTAGTTGTTCGGGTGTACAATTCACCTTTTCACACAGAATTTTCAACATTATTAAGACCTCTCTGATGTCTGCTTCTGTTCGGACATGTTGATTTTCCATCTTTATGTCTATTAGATTTGTCGTATCCTGAAGATTTTTTATTTGGTCACCATGTTTTTTGATATTGTGAGCTCGCCCCTCAAGCTTGATCTTGAATTCATCTAATCTTTTACCGACCTCATCGTGGTTGTTACTTATCCTATGCTCTGTGCCAATCAATTTTTTTCTGAAAATTAGCCATCGTCATTGTCGACATTGAGTGAGTTTGTGGGGGCATGTATTTATGTGCCAGCTTAAATTATTATTATTATTATTATTTATTTTAATTAATTAATTAAAATATTTATTTTAATTAATTAAATTACTCACATATATGTATTTTTTTATTTTTATAGAGTTTTAAACTATTATAAGTTGTATATATAAAAAATATATATTGTATATATTTATGTTATATAATTTAATATAATATAGTTATATATACGTTATATAATATAACTCATTTAATATATTATAACTATATATATCACGAAAAAAAACTAATATGAATGACGGACAGACACAACTATTATGTTCGATAGCGTGGCTATTTGTACGAGGGTTTCGATGGGGAGTGGATATAGCACATTGTAAGTATGTCGGCTCAGAACAAATAGTAGGGGGAAATCAGTGAACGAGACTGATTATAAGCGAACCACGGTCAGCGAAGTAGAATGGTGACAGGGAATGGTGGCAGGGCAACAATCGATGGACTTGGTGTAGTGGTCGATGCGTGGATGGAACGGTGCGTGGAGTGTTGGGGGTGGATAACGGTGTGGATCAGCGGAAGTCAACACAAGGAATGGATGCAGCCAGCAAGACATTGGATGGAATATGAAGACGGTGTCAAGGGAAGAAAATAGCAAGCAAGAGCAGTGAAGGGCACGAGGTTAGCAGATACAGTAGAATGGCACAGTCGCCAACACAGTAGGGGGGCAACTTCAGGGTTTTTAAGGCCAGCATGGCCACTGGCCCATAGGGTAATGTAGTGTTTGCCAGGCAAAGATCACTGCTCCGATACCAGATGGAGTGAAAAACTCCTTGATACACAAAAAGTATATATATATATATATATATTTATTTATTTATTTATTTATTTATTAAAAATGAATTGACAGATGATGTTGTTTACAATGGGGTTTCTTGGCTTATATACTGCCATGGGCACACTTTGGGGAAAGGGCATGATCTTATGATCATGCCCTTTCATCTAATTTGACCTAAAATTAAATAATAAACCTAAACTTAAATACTAGTTGAATTTTTACATAACATAGTACAACGTGATAAGTCCAAGATCGTGTTCGTTGACTCATAAAAATTGAGCAGACGACCTGCAAAGTCCAGATGGTGTTCATAAACACAATATAAGGGACTTTTACCAGTATGGTGTCGTAGTATAGTTGCTCTGCTCATGGATATCAGAATGAGGAGTGTAAATTGCATGAGAGTTCAACACTCACTGATTGTGGATTGTTTTATCCTCCTCTTGCTGCTACTTCACATAAAACCGGGCGATGTGGCTGACACAGCTTCCGACCACACAATGTTAGGCGCCTCTTTGAGAGGCAATGAAACCCGCATTTCGAAGCTTGGTAAGTCCAAGTTGGGATTCTTCAGTCTCAACGATGGCAATGTTAATAAGTGGTATGTGGGTAATTGGTATGCCATGGCCGCACATCAGACAATCGCTTGGGTGGCCAACAGAGAGCAGCCATTGCAGAACAACTCCGACGTTTTCAATCTCACTGAAAATGGGAGTCTCATTCTATCTTATGGTGGATCCATACTCTGGTCCGCCAAAGGAAACATGAAGAAGCCTTCTTCTACTACGATAATGGATTCTGGTAACTTGGTCGTACTGAGTGCCAGGAATACATCTGAATCCTCTGGCAGAGCTTTGACCATCCAGGAAATACATGGTTACCAGGAATGAAGGTTAGTGTGAGCCAGACGTTGACATTGTGGAGGAGCCCTTAGGATCTGAGTCCAGGATGCTTCTCCCTTCAGATGGATCCAGACGAATCTGACCAGTACATTCTGTTGTGGAAGAATCAGACCAAGTGTTGGGAAACTGGTGTCTGGAATGGCCAATTCTTCAGCAAAATTCCAGAGATGATGTAGAATTCCATCCACGAATTAGCTTTGTCGATAACGGTTCGTACAAGCATTACACCTATTATGTGAAGCCTAAATTAACATATCTCTCGCGTTTGGATGTGGACGAGTTGGGAGAAATTTGAGTTTACCTCATGCTCGCCAATAACAAGTGGAGCATGTTCTGGGCACTGCCCAGGGATCAATGCCATGTTTATGCTGTGTGTGGTTCTTATGCATCATGCAACGGTAACAATGTTCAGTTCCGCAACTATGTGCTGGGCTTTGTCCCCAAACATAGCCACGAATGGGATTCTCAGCAGTGGTCAAGTAGCTATGTTCGGAAAACGCTGTTACGGTGCAACCATGCCAGAAACAGGAGCACCATAGATGGATTTGTAGAGTTGAGTGGCAAATTTATGCCAGCTCAAGGGATTCAATACAAAGGGCAAGGGTAGTGCCAAGCGGCCTGTCTAAAAAATTGTTCATGCACCGCATATGCCTACGATTTTAATGGTAATTGTGTAATCCGGTTTGGTGAATTGATAAATCTAGTCAATACCTCCAGTGGGACCTCTTTGTTGTTGGAACTACTACACACCTACATGCAAACTCTTAGTTAGAGCATGGGACTACATGCAAGATTCCTTCTGCATGATTTACTCCTTCTTCAACTCCGTAACTGGTTAGTTCTTCTCTAGAACTTGTTGTAGGTGTTGAGTCTTCTCATTGATCACCAACCAGTAATGCTATATCATGAGTATTGTAACCTATTTTCTAATGAATCATTCTTTTGTTTTTTCGATTTTATTTTAGTGTTTTTTCTCTGCAAAGTTGTGTGTTCAACCTTTACTAGCTAGATTCATCTGTGCAGGTTTTCTAACACATTTACATGGTATCAGAGCATGGACCCAGGTTTGATTCCCCCGAGTTGTGTTTGAGGGGGGGTGTTGGAAGAATCACCACACCTCTATGGAATCCGTAATTTCCACCATAGGGATTCTAGTTACTGGTTTGGAATGTTTACCAAACCTACAGGTTTTTGTGTAACAACAAACCTCCACATGGTATCAAGAGTGTTGCAGATGGGCAAATCACCAGACAGAAAGCAAGGCTAGTAGCCAAAGGCTTCCAACAAGTGCATGTCATTGATTATGATGAGACCTTTGCTCCAGTAGCAAAGATGAATTCCATACGCCTTACACTTGCCATTGCAGCTGCCCAAGGGTGGGAAGTACATCAGATGGATGTGAAGAATTCCTTTCTTCATGGAGACCTATCTAAGGAGATCTACATGGAGCAACCACATGGTTTCATTCAGGATTCATCTTTGGTCTGTAGACTGAAGAAATCTCTCTATGTCCTTAACCAGGCCCCGAGAGCTTGGTATGTGAAGATGGATTCTTTTCTCTTATCACAAAACCTTGAAAATGTAAGTCTGATCCGAATGTTTACATGCTCAGGACACATGATTCTCTTCTTATCTTAGTTTTGTATGTGGATGATCTCCTAATCACCGGCAGCCCGGCTTCAGCCATTGCTACAGTTAAGAGGGCCTTGCATGATAGGTTCTTGATGACGTACATGGGTCCATTACACTTCTTTCTTGGTCTTGAGATCAGCTAGGATGCTATAGGCATCAAACTCTCTCAGGCTAAGTATGCACAGGATCTCCTCAAGAGATTTCGCATGACTGACTGCAAGCCGACACCGACTCCTTTTCTGTCTGGGGTCCGCCTTGAGGATGGAGGTGACACTCCATTAGTTGACAACACTCTCTACCGACAGCTAGTGGGGAGCTTATTGTACCTCACCCACTCTAGACCACATCTCTCATATGCAGTAGGGGAAGTTTCCAGATACATGTAGGAGCCACATGAGCTACACTGGAATGATGCCAAGCACATCCTCTGATATGTGCAAGGCACCATCACCTTCGGGATTCACTATGCAACAAGCACTGCATTGAATCTCCTTGGCTTCACAGATTCTGATTGGGCGAGAGATAGCATTGATCGCAAGTCCACATCTGGATATTCACTCAATCTAGGATCTGGCCCTATCTGTTGGTCGAGTAAGAAGCAAGCTACTATTGCTCTCTCTTCAGTTGAGGCCGAGTGCAGAGGAGTAGTCAACATCACCATTTAGGCTCTGTGGCTATATCACTTTCTCACTGAGTTGGGCATCCAGTTCCACCAGCCCATTGTCATTTGGCGTGACAACCAGAGCACTATCAAATTTTGTAGGGATCCAATATAGTGATAGCGGACAAAACACATAGAGATCCATATCCACTACATGAGAGACTTAGTACATGATCGAGTCATTGATTTGCAGTTCTATCCTTCAGCAGAACAGACTGTAGACATCTTCACCAAGACATTCATTGAGCAGAAGTTTTGCTCTCTGCGTGATCGTCTTGGAGTGAAGGACACAGTTGCTTAGCAATTGTATTTTCTTCCTCTTTTCTTTTGATTACATTCTATTTTGAGGTGGGGGCTTTCCCACAATGTTTTCCCTCTTTCCTCAATTTTAGTACAAGTTGCACTATATTTTGGGTGACCTTTGGCCTTAGTTTCCAGGGCCCATTTTCTATTTTTCCCCATAGTGGTGTTCAGGGGGGGTGTTGGAACTACTACAAACCTACATGTGGACTCTTAGTTAGAGCATGGGACTGCATGCAAGATTCCTTCTGCATGATTTACTCCTTGATTTGCTTCTTCTTCAACTCCGCAACTTGTTAGTTATTCTCCGGAACTTGTTGTAGGTGTTGAGTCTTCTCATTGATCACCACTATGGTGCACTACCTTGTGATCTTCACCCAATAATGCTATATCATGAGCATTGTAACCTATTTTCTAATGAATCATTCTTTTGTTCTTTCTATTTTCTTTTAGTGTTTTTGCTCTGCAAAGCTGTGTGTTCAACCTTTACTAGCTAGATTCATCTGTGCAGGTTTTCTAACACATTGACATTTGTTTCTGTGGTTAGATGCCTCTGATGTGCCCAACTCCTCTAATTCCAACAAAAAGGTAACTCTTGCAGATGTAGTAGGCGGCGTCCTGGGTGGGCTGGTTGCTATTCTAGCCCTTGTCTTGCTCTTTCTTTAGTGTTGCAAGCGTTCGCGATCATCCAAAATAGAATAAGGGCCGGGAACGCTGACTGTATTCACTTACAGAGAGCTGCAAAATGCAACGAAGAACTTTTTTGAACAGCTGGGAGGTGGGGGTTTTGGTTTCATCTTCAAAGGAACTCTAACAGACTGTTCTCTGGTGGCGGTTAAGAAACTAGAGGGAGTGAGCCAGGGAGAGTTCTGCACGAAGGTGAGCACCATCAGAACCACATAGCATATTAATTTGGTTCAGCTTTGGGGATTTTGCACCGACGATTCTAGAAGACTTTTGGTGTATGAATACATGCCCAATGGGTCCCTCAGCTCCTCCTTATTCCAAAACACCCATAGCAATGATCAGACTCAAAATAAGGTGATGGATTGGAAAATTCACTTCAGCATCGTGGTGGGAACGGCTCGGGGAATCCTCTACCTACACGAGAAGTGCAAAGACTGCATCATCCACTACGACATCAAGTCGGAAAACATCCTGCTAGATGCCAATTTCTGCCCCAAGGTGGGAAATTTCAGATTGGCGAAGCTCCTGGGCAAAGAGTATAGTAAATTTCTGAAGACCATGAGAGGAACCAGAGGGTACTTGGCCCCAGAGTGGCTATCTGGTCTGCCAATCACTACCAACGCTGACGTCTACAACTTCAGCATGAAATTGTTCAAAATAATTGTAGGGTGGAGAAACATGGACAAGGGTTCAGAATCCAGTGAGGTGTTCTTTCCCATGTGGGCTGCAACGCAGGTCAACAGTGGAAATGCCATGGATCTGCTTGAGAAGAAATTGATGAACATTGCAAACGCGGAAATTGATGAACATTGCAGATGCGGAGCAGGTGAGGAGGGCTACCACCGTTGGAGGATGGTGCATACAGGATGAAGAAGATGTGAGGCCATCTATGAGTCAAGTGCTACAGATATTGGAAGGAATTACAGACGTACCCCCTCTACCTCCTCTTCCGTTATCTCTGCAGAACATTGCATTAAAACCTGACAGTATCATCTGTTTCTTTTGGAAAATAGAACCTTCTGCACATGAATGCAACAACAATGATAATCCCTCCACTACGCCGTAGAATCTCAAAGTATTTTCTAGTCACTTATATTTTCATCTAAATATTTTCTCAGACTTATCCAAGTCCCACTACCCGATTATCTCGTAACTTTTATTAGATAGGTGAATCGTGAAGGTAGTTTAAAAGTTTAAATGAGTTCTGCAATAGATCTTATTTCTCTCGTTGATATACGCTTATTTGTGAAGTCTAAGCATATTTTTTTTCCAGCATAAACCGTACTAGTCGTTCTCATATTATAAATACATAAGCATGTTTAATATCTACTGTTTTTTCAAGAAGAAAAAGCCGGATAGTATTATATAAGTTATATAACAGTCAAAATATTACATCTTAGCTGAGAAATAGGTCCAACCAATCTGAAGACAATAGACTCCCGAAAGGTCAGTTATGAAAATTTCCCCAATATGCCACAACATTTACATAATATGGAGATACAAAGACATCAATAGGATGATAGAGGAGATAATGCCACATCATCAAAATTCCGGATAAATATAGGATCGATTTATCCACCTGCAGGACTAACAGAGGCAGATTAAAAAAAACAAAATTATATTAAATAGGAAAGGCATACCTATTCTTCTGAATGAAAATAAGCTATGTACTAGGGAGGGAGAATTCCTTAATGTGAAAACTTTATGCTTCAAATATTACCTCCATATTCCAGATGCCCGGTTGAGAGATTAGACCCTTCTTGGACAAAATATCGGCCTGGACATTTTGTGATCTATAGATATGACGAATAGAGTAGCCCTCCATTTCCCTCCACATAGACATGATTCTATGCATCCAACCATTAAGATGTTGCTTATTGATATGGTGCTTCTCAGTGACATGCTCGATAATGAATTTGGAGTCTCCATAAATCTTAAGAGTTTGAATATTTAGAAAAAGACATATGGAAAGAAGACCAACTAGATCCATAACTTCTGCTTTTATATTGGTGTGCATTCCTCTGTTCCAGCAAATTTGGTATTGCATATTATTATCCCTAATTATATGAATGCTGCATCCACAAATATCATTTTGAGCTGCCCCGTCAAAAAATGCCCTTGGAAAAACCATATGATCAGGAGAAAGTTCAGTTTGATTTGACCTATTACCTTGTGAAGGATTTGCAGGGATAGAGTCGATGGAGGATATAATGTTATCGAAAACTACCATGAAAGGATCCTTACTATTATGAAAAATGATATGATTCCTCCACTTCCATATAAACCAGAGGAAAAAAATGATGACAGGCCTCCATGTAGCTTTTTGACAGCTCCACTAAAGAAAAGCCTCTATTATAGAGGCATGAGGAATATATGGGAAACCAAACTGTGTCGCTAGGCCATGCCAAAGTTGCTGAGATAAACGACATTGAAAAAACATGTGGAAATTGTTTTCATGAGCTAATTTACATGCATAACAATATCCAAGACGAAACCAACTTCTCTTCTATAAATTATCCCATGCATGCCCAGCCTTATCATGCATTCTTCAATGCCTCGTCATTCCTGGTTTTTCATTAATGTTTTGTGATTATGAACATTAATATACTATATGTCTTCCATTGTGATGTGCTTAATCCAATTATTTTCGGTCAACAATTTTCTTTTCTTATTTATTTATTGAAATTGCACATTTGTTGGAGAGATTAATGCAACTGTTTTCTGTTTTCAATTGTGCAAATTCGTTGGAAAATTGACCACATGAAATTGTGAGATTATGAAGTGTGAAATAAACTTTTATTATTATTAAATGTGTAAGAATTGGATGTAAGAATAGTTACCTTCGTTGGCCCTTCGGCCCAACATTTCCAATTACTCCATTTACCAGAGGAATTGTTATTAATTTTTACATACTTTCTACAGTATCAACAATTTATTATTTAAGAAGCAATTTTTCAAACTATTACATCTTGGTATCGAGTGGAAAATTTATTATTTAAAACGCATCTTTTCATTTATATAGGAAGGAAAACTTGCATCTTTAGCTCCTCGTCCCTCTCCGTACCCAAAGAGAATGCTTCATAACCAAGCTAGAGTCCCTCTCCCCACCCAAAGAGCATGCTTCATACCCAAGCTAGAGGATCTCAGATGATGAGAGTATCAATCTGTTGACAGTTCTGAAGTTATTGGCAAAATAGAATAAACATAGTCATTTATGTTTTTTTTCCCTTCGAACACTAATTGGTTAAAGTATTAACATATATTGCTCGCAGAGGTTTGGTCATGTGGCCAATGGATGATCTGCTAAGTTGTCTGTGTTGCTGTGCAGGTCACGAGTTCGAGTCTCGTCTTAACCGAGGACCGTTCTTGCAGCCAGTGGGATTCAACCCTGTGTAACGCACCCCGTGTAACATGAGTGCTATACCACCGCCGATTCCACTAGTCAACAAAAAACAGTATTAACATGTATTTATATTATATGGTTTTTTAATTAAAAAAAAAATTTAAAGGTGTTCCTTTTATAGTTTAATTAAATTTATAAAAAAAATTATATTGTAAATAGATTGAGGATGTGTAAATATAGAAAAATAATTTTCTACATGATTACATTAAGTATATATAGTGTTTATGGTATCTAATCACTAAAAGATGAGGCAGAGGAGTTTCCCCAAAAAAATAGGTGTGGAGATTAAATCAGAGTTTGACTTGAGCAACAAAGATAGACTTAAAAACTCAAAAAATTAACACACACAATAGAGTAAATGGGAGAAACACAATAAAATTTTGGATTATAATTTAGAATACATGAAATACATTCATGTGGAAGCCACTGCTCCTTCACTAAGTAAAAGCAAGAGTTCAGATTTACTCTCCACTAGTTATTGGGTAGTAACAAATTGTAAAACCTTGACCTCTCACACTAACGTCGCACACAACAAAAGGCTTTCTGCTTGTATATTCAAACATACATTTCAACACATTAATTCATGACAAGTTAAACTATTAAAACATAGTATGAGCATTTGTACAAAAAAAAAAAGAATCCTGAGCCCACACATATTATGGAATACAAATAACAGTTGTGGAATACCAACCCTACATTAAATTCCCATTTGTTCTTAATTACTTGATGTGTTGCGGAATGAGAAGTTTTTACTCCCACTCAGAATTTCATTTAATTCATGTCCTTCAGTGTGCAAACAAAATCTTCTTTGTGCAAGGAAAAACGGGCTTCAATTTGTTGTTGTACTTTCATAGGATGGTTGTTGACAGTATCATAACTACGGTGGTTGGGATTAAGTTTTCCAACACTCCCTCTTAATAATTAATGCCACCATTGATGCAAATGGCTTTGTAAAGATGTCTACAAACTATTCCTGCGACCTATAATTCTGTAACACAATTTCACCATTGTTAATCAATTCTCTAATAAAATGATATTTAGTGTCAATGTGCTTGCTCCTCTTGTGAAAAAAAGAATACTTCAATAGTGCAGTTGCATAATTATTGTCACAGAAAATAGTTGTTGTTCCCTCTTTTTAATGGCATAAATCCCTCAATATTCTTCTCATCCAAACTGTTTGACACAATGCTGTTGTTGCGGCGACATATTCAACTTTCACAGTTGACAATGATACTATCGACTACTTCTTGGATGCCCATGAAATGACTCCCAAACCTAAATTAAAACAATATCTTGATGTTGTCTTTCTTCTTCAACACTTCCTTCCCAGTCACTGTAAGTGTAACCAACCAACCTATAGTCATTTTTTGTGGTGTAAAAAATACCATACTCTTTTGTACCATTGGCATACCTTAAAATCATTTTCATTGCTTTCCAATGCATCTCCTTAGGTGCCCCCATGAACCTTGACACCAAACTTACTGCATACATTATATCTGGCTTAGTTGTTATCAAATACATCAAACTTTTCAGCATACTTTTGTATAATGTCGAATTGAAATTGTTGATGTAATCTTCTTTGCTCAACTTCAACCCCATGGCAGTTGGAGTTGGTGTCAGCTTGTTGTTTTTCATAGTAAATCTCTCCACAATGTTTGCTACATATGTTTCTTGAGAAATAAAAATACCATTTTGTGTTTGCTTCACTTCTATACCCAAAAAATACCTTAACAACCCCAAATCAGTTATTTCAAACTCACTTTGCATGACTTCTTTGAAATCAACAATCAAGAAATCATCACTTCTTGTAAAAATCAAATCATCTACATATAAAACAATGCAAATAAGGAATTCAAACTAGCACTACTATCAACTTCATTTTGCTCATAAATTTCACTTAAATTTCTCAATTTGTATCTTCTTATGCTTGCAGAAGATGGGCTTGACATGTCACTTGATGTTGTGCTTGAGGTAGATGATGTTGTGGTTCTTTGTGGTATGCTTGGAGTACTACTTGCTTGACTACATGACACTATCCTATTATTTGTTGATGGTGTCACTTGATGACTTCTTTGTTGAGCTTGAATAGGAGTAGGAGGAGTCACCATTGAGAAAGATAAATTCCTCTTTGTATTCGTGTGGTATACATGTTTTCACATTGATTGTCGTGTCTAAACTTCCATCCCATGCTTCCTCTTCTCTGCCTTATATTTATCACTATATCCAACAAATATGCATTTCTCCCCCTTCCGATCCAACTTTTTCCTTAATTCATCTGGGACATGTGCATACGCCACACATTCGAACACTCTCATGTGAGTTACACTATGCTTTCTTCCCCTCCATGCTTCTTCAGGAATCATATTCTTGACATTTTTAGTTGCGCACCTATTAATGATATAGGTTTCACAAGAGACAATTCCAACCTAATAGTCATTTGGCAAATGTTTTGCCTTCAACATACTCCTTGCCATTTCCATAATAGTTATATTCTTCCTTTCCATGACACCATTTTGCTGAGGTGTATACCTTGTTGTAAATTGCTTGTGAATTCCATGCTCCCTGCAAAAAGGAAGGAAGTCATTTGAGATGTATTCGCCACCTTTGTAAGTCCTCAAAACTTTGATGTAGTGTCCACTTTGCTTCTAAACAAGAGATTTGTATTGGTGGAAGCGTTCAAACACTTCACTTGTATTCCTTAATAAGTAGACCCGTGTTTTCATTGTATAGTCATCTATGAATGCTAAAAACTAATGGCAGCCACCAATTTATGGTGTTTGTATTAGTCCACATAAGTTTGAATGGACAATCTCCAAAGGTGCCTTTGCCTTTATTGACTTTCGTACTAGAAATGTCTCTCTACATTGTTTGCCCAAGATGCATCCTTCACATAGGCTGTCTGATTTTTCTATGAGTGGAAATCCCTTCACCATGCCTTTCCTATGTAGTACATTCAAGCCTCCAAAATTGATATGACCAACTCTCAACTGCCATAACCAGTTTTCATCTTTAACCTCTCCCTGAAAGTTTATTTGTGTGACAACAACAATTTTTATTCCATCCTCTTGTGAATTCATTGGCAGTTGTTCTTGCACACATTCTTCCTTCAAATATGGTTTTATCTTTAGGGGAAAATTTCTATTGCTTATCATCTCAACTTTTGAAATCAGTTGCTTGCTTGGAGACTTATCCAAAATTGTGCATTCTCCATTTTTGAAAAAGAAATTGTAGCCCTTTTTCATGAGTTGTCCAATGCTTATTAGGTTATGCTCAAACTAGGGAAAAAATAGACATTTGAAATTTACTTCTTCTCCCCCTTCGTTTTTAGAATATTGACTCTTCCTTTGCCCATGGCATAGACTTTGTTATCAATCCATAATTTCACTTCATATTTCACACTTTCATCTAGATTTGAAAACATTTTGATGTTCCTTGTCACATGATTGTCACACCTTGAATCTAGAAACCATACTTCCTTTTGTTTTTCTTGTGCTACAACATAGGCTAAAAATATGCTATCTTGGTTCTGATTTTGTTTTGTGAAATTTGCATTTGGTTTGTTTCTTATATCATGTTGCTTCTTTCTACATTCATTTGCATAATTACCATACTTCTTACAATAATGACATTGAACTTGAGATTTATCATACCTTTGTCTTTGTGCTTGATTTTGGCTTGGGCCTTGACTTGAATTTTGATTGTTGCCCCTTCCACTTGAGATTGAAGGGCTACCGCTTCCACATTTATGTGGGCTTCTTCCTCTTCCTCTAGAATTTGATCTTCCTATGCCTCTACCTTGACCAAATGAAACTTGTGTCTTGAAGGCATGCTCCAATGAGGAGTTTGTTTCTCTATTTAGTCTATGTTCACAAGAAATAAGTGATGCATGAAGCTCATCCACTAAAAAATGTGAGAGATCTTTTGTTTCTTCTATGGCCACAACAATGACATCAAATCTTGATGGAAGACTTCTCAAAATTTTCTCAACCATTCTCCTTTCCTCAAGTGTCTCACTATGAGACCTAATTTGAGTAACTAGTCCAACTACTTGTGTAAAAAATGAGTCTACATTCTCAGACTTTTTCATACAAATTGTCTCAAAATCTCTCTTTAGAATCTGTAGCTTTGATGTATTTACTTTTTCCATGCCTTGGTAGGTTGTTTAGTCAAAGTATTAAAACATAGTATGGGAGCTTGTAAAAAAAAATTGTTTTTTGAGCTTGCAAATAGGGATGAAACAATTGTTACAAATGAATAAAATGAAACAATATTCCGCTGATATTTAACAGGATATTTAGTGTAACAATCATCAATAAAATGAAACAATGATCACAAATGAATCACCATTAACGATTCTTCGATAAAACAAAATCTTGGCAAAATCTTCGCACTTCCTGTCTGATGAGATGGGCCAGCAAACAATCAATTCTTCTCATATTTTCCTGGGCCTCCAGTACCGAGTTAACCCTACCAACTCTGATACCAAAAGAAATAGAAATTGGAAATGGAATACTAATGGATTACTAATTACTTTTAATCTAACAAATATTTATTTATATTATAGGTTTAATTTTAATGTTTTTTATTTTTAAACAGAAATTTGTTGTAAATAAACCTTAAACATTTAATAATTTAAACATAAATTATTGATAAAATATTTTATAAGTATTTTAACTCAAAATTTTATATCTATTTTATATAAAATAATAATAATAATTATTATAACTAAAATTTCTCATTATATTTCTAGTTTGAGAAAGATGGTACAATTCTTTTTAATATTTATTGATAAAATTACAAGTTTACATTTAAAAAATATTAATATATTTTTTTTAATATTCACCTAATATATTGTTTTCGCTTAATAATTATACTAAATAAATATTTTAAAACAAAGGTTTACATATAGCACATTTTCAAGCATACTTTAAATGAAAAGTGGAAAGAGATGGTATAATTTTGTTTATTAGTTAAGTAAGAAAAAATATTTCGGAATATTAGTTATAAGATAAAATATTTCAATTAACGACTTTAGATAATATAGTTTTAGTATCAATTTTACATAATAAAAAGGGTAAAGATAATTGAAAGTAAAAAATTATTTATTATAGATTACTTTTCTAATTAGAATAGATATGTAATTCTTTTATAAACCATATACAAAATATTTAAATCTATTTTTATTTTTTATTAATAGGAAGGAGATTTTTAGTTCATTCAATACTTGGCTTGGAGTTGGTAGGTTATATATAAAGCATGCAGTTGATACCTGACACTTAAAAAATATATTAATATTTACTTTCTAATTTCTAATTTAAGATAGATGTGTAATTCTTTATAAACCCTATACAAAACATTTAAATCTATTTTTTATTTTTTATTAATAGGAAGGGGATTTTTAGTTTGGAGTTGGTAGATTATATATAAGGCATGAGTTGATATG
>APFE031512685.1:51234-108340 GCA_000404065.3 Pinus taeda
TATATATATAGTCTTAATAATTATATTAATCCAAATATATTAATATCAATTGTTTACACAGATATATAAAAGCATTTTTCACATGTATGAAGATGGAAGGAGACTTAAAAAATTGTTTTCACTTAATATTTTAAGAATCTGCATCCCCTTTTCACTCATGTGCTGAGCCTATGATGCCACAATGTGGTATCTTCTCCTGTAGAGGTTAAAGCATTAACAGAATTAGAAATACCATTGCATAAATACAATGTACCAAACTTTTCTCCTTTTGCTATTACGAGGGATTTTTTAGTGACCTTCAAGGTTTTATCTGTAAAAATAGTTACATAACCTTCACCTCTCAACTGCCCTTTTGAAATTTGATTTTTCTTCAGATCTAGAACATGCCTTACCTTCTTCAATAGCTATTGATTTCCATTCTACTATTTTATGAAAACTACACCCATTCCAATGATTTTATAGGGTTTATCATCGCCGAATCAAACATGTCCAATTTCTCCTTGAACATAATCATGAAAATGTTTCCTATTAGGTGTGGCATGGAATGAGGCCCCTGAATCTACCACCCATGCATCAATAATATTTTCTAATGAAATAATCAAAACATTTTGCAACACATCACCTGTCACATTCGCTTCATGATTGTTTACTTGATGCACGTCTCCTTATTTTCCCTTATGAGACTTGCAGTATTTCTTCAAGTGTCCTTTCTTCCTGTATTTCTAGCACACTATCCCCAATCTGGATTTGGATCTACCTTTCCTTGACTTACTACGATATCTTGCGCTCTTTCCTCTTTCCATTTTTCTTCCCCTAGTTTCTGTAGTCAATGCATTACATGATGTCTCATCGGAGCTTTTTCGTCGCATTTCCTTGCTAAGGATTACACCGACAACATCATCAAACTTTAAAGTACTAGATCTAGAGATAGAGTTAATAATGGCCATAACTAAACCATTCCAACTTTCTCGCAATGAGCATAGAAATAACAGAGCCCTAACTTCATCATCAAAAGTTACCCCTACAAAACTTAACTGACTAGTAATTGTATTAAATTCATTTAAATGATCAGCAACAGATCCACCTTCTGACATCTTCATATTAAATAAACGCTTCATAATAAATACCTTATTTGAGGCGGAGGGTTTTTCATATAGTTTGGCCAATGCCGACATTAAACCCTTCGTTGTCAGTTCCTTTGAAATATTAAAGGCTACCGACACCACTAGACACAGTCATGTTATTCCAAGTGCCTTTTTATCGAGAATATCACATTATGTGTCTTTCATACTTATCAGCTTCTTTGTCTTTCTGCTCAATGGTAGGTACAAATATTTCTAATACAGATAAGCTTCCATCTGCATCTTCCATAGCTGGTAGTTTTAGCCATTAAATTTTTCAACCCTAAACCTACCATCTTCTTCCATTGCTCCCACTCAAACTAGGAACCCTTCTCTCTTACAAGTTTATCAACCAAATAGACCTTCGGCTCTGATACCAGTTGTTAGAAAGTTATATATTACAATGCAATGGAACACATAAAATATATTGCAAAAGTATAAACACAGAAAACACATAAAACAAGAGAGACACAGATATACATGGTTCACCTAATTTGGGCTACGTCCATCGAGAAACAGCTAGTCCTTCCTTTTATATTATCCAGCAAACTGAAGAGATACAACCTACATCAGATCCTTTGTAATTCCCTTTTCGATCTCACACAATCTCCTCTCTCTTTCTCACTCGGAATACAGATCTACATAGGCGCGATACAATTCCCTCATATATAGCAAGCGGTTGACTTCTAGGGGAAAAAAAAACCCTAAATTAAACATAAATTCTACCGTCATATCTCCACCTAATGAATGACCCAGATTGAATATGAAATTACAAAATTTTTCAAGGAAATTTACATCTATTTTTTGCTTCGGGGGCATTGTCCCCGATC
This sequence comes from Pinus taeda, assembly GCA_000404065.3. Classification (NCBI taxonomy): domain Eukaryota; kingdom Viridiplantae; phylum Streptophyta; class Pinopsida; order Pinales; family Pinaceae; genus Pinus; species Pinus taeda. The sequence goes on from APFE031512685.1 coordinate 53,186, forward strand.
CCCCACCAAGGGGGGGCTCCCAAAGATCGCAACCCCCCACCCCGAACCCCCCCTTGCAACATACATTTTATAGGCAGTGTTGCCTCCACATTATGAACTAGGGTCCAATGTGGCAATACCTCTAAATAAATAAGATAATTAGGCTCCACACCCAACACAAGGATCTTATGAAGAGATGAGAAAAAGATGCTCATCATGAAATGATTCTTCATAAACAACATCTTCTTCAAAATGCAAGTCCTAGATCAATTCTGAAAAGACTAAATATTTATTTGACTTAGCTGACATAAACTCGAGATGAAACTCTTGCAATATGACAATTCATTTATTATATTTTCCCCCAATCACTCGCCTAATGAGGACAAATTGAAATGGGTTGACATCATCTAATACAACAAGAATTCTAAGTAGAATGTAATGATGGAGCTGTTGGATAGCATGAAAAGTTGCCAAAGCCAGTTTCTCCATATGATAATACCTAAGTTTATGACCAACTAAGACATGACATAGATAATAAATCACATGCTCCTTAAGGGCATTATCTTCCTAAAGCAAAACTATAACAATGGTTGAATCTACTACGTAACAGGATACAAGAGGAAATATCTGCTATAATCAGGTGGACTCAAAAGAGGAGAAGAGGTCAATGCCTTTTTCAAGGTTTCGAAGGAGTGTTGAGCGAAGTCACCCCAAATGAATGGAACTCCTTTCTTGAGTAAACGTGTAAACCCTTTTGTGATCTAAGCGTAATTTACGATAAATCTCCTTAAAATTTTGTCTTTTCCTTAGAGATTCTAAAGTTTATAGATACTTGATGGGGGAGGAAACTAAAATATTGCCTCAACCTTAAAGGGGTCTACACTAATCCCTTCATTAGACACGATGAATCCCAATAACTGACCAGATGTAACCGTGAAAACATACTTATTTGGGTTCAACCGGAGTTTGTAGTAACAAAATATTTCAAAGACTAAATGAAGGTGCTTTAGATGTTCCGCTCTCTTGCGAGAATAGCTAGTTAGATCATCCACTATGTTTCAATTATATGCTTAATGTCATGGAGATCATAGGCCATGGCCCGCTGGAAGGTAGCCCCAGCATGTTTTAGGCCAAAAAACAACTTTCATGTATGAAAACGTACCACAGGGGAGAATAAATGTTGTCTTATGTTTATCCTCGGGACAAATTGTAATTTGATTATATCCAAAAAATCTGGCCATGAATTATAATATCTCATTTCTAGCACACTCATCGATGATCTGATCAATAAACAGAGTGGGGAAATTATCTTTAGGACAAGATTTATTCAAATACCGAAAATCAATAAGCGCGCGGATTGTTCCTTGCTTTTTTGTCGAGAGGGATTGGATTTGAAACCCATTCAGTCAAAGGAACAGGGTAGATTAACCCTGCCCTAAGCAGCTTCTATACCTCAGCCTTAATAGCCACAACTTTCCTGGGATTAACCGGTCAAGTATTTTTCTATATAGGCTTTGAATTTTCATATGTCTTGATCTCATGTTGAACTATCGAAGGATCAATTCTAGGAATTTCTTCATAAGACCAAGCCAATACATATTGAAACTCTTTAAAGAGATTGGTATAGATTTTGATTTCTTCAGGGAAACACTGAGCTCCAAGGAAGATATTCTCAATAACATTGGGATTCCGGGAAATGTTCATTGGAATGGTTTTCAAAATAATAGACATATTACCCTTGACATAAATATGTGATGGAGCTAAAGGGTTATGAACATTTCCACTAAAAGAAGGACTAGACAAGCTTGATTGAACTTCACGCAAGTTAGGGAGAAAATAAGATCGATGATGCAAGTCATCCCATGGTATTTCTACCCTAGTCATTTCTTTTAGGGTTTCCTCATCATATGGTAAAATAATTCCAAGGAAATCCATAGCCGAAGTAGAATCAACTTTCCAAACCGAAGCCACATCCCCATCTTCATTATTTGATGGGAGGGGGATGGGATCATAATCTGCAAAATTCACAATAGATTGCTATGCAATTTCCACTGTAAACATTGGATAAGACATTCCACCTACTTGACCCCCTTCTAATGTGGCAGTAGGGGGGCAAGGTAAAAGGATTAGAAAAATAATGAATGCTAAAAGAACCATGTTGAGCAATGATCCTGGAAGATGAAATGGAATTGACATGAGCGACAGGAGATGGAAGATCAAACGTTCCCACCAACGAAGAATACATTCCAACTCCTAGATTATCAATAGTCTACATGGTATTATTTAATAATGGAACTATGGAGTCATCAAATGCATAGGGATCATTAGGATAATAAGCTAACAAATCAAGCTCAACAATTCTCCCTTCACGAGGGAAGCATAGGATATGAAATAAAGATGAAACAATGGAATCCATTGCTTAAACCTAGTTGTGACCCAATAAAAGATTATAATTGAGATTAGTGTCTACTATCTCTACTTCCACATTAGTGACCTTTCCCCATACACAAATGGGGAAGGAAGGTAGAATTACATGGGGCCTATGAGAATGGCCGTCAAATGCAGTTAAGATATTAGGAGAGGGAAGAGCCTCAGGTGACCCAATAGCCTTCCAATATGACATAGACATGATACATGTGGAATCCCCTTCATCAACTACAGTTCGAAAGATAGCCTTCTTCTGATTGGAGATTTAATTTGGAAATCCATATGACGAGGGAGTCTAGTCTTAACATTTTACATATCAAATGTGACTACCATAGAATTATTAGGGTCTACTACTTTAATCGCAATGAGAAAATCACTTCTCTGTGCAGGACATGATTGGAGTACCTATAACACCAACATGGCATAAGGGCTCTGAGCTAAATATTTGATAATAAAGTAGTTATAAGAATCCCTCGCTGGGATTCTATGCTGAACATTTTTAGGAGCCTTTGAGCATCCCAGGTATAGGCTCTGCTGCGGGCCTCTCAATATGTACAAGTTCTGAGGTATCAGAAGAAATTTTAGCTTTATAAGGTTTAACCTCGCCATAATCATGAGCTCTCGCTGAAATGTCAATGTGAGACTTAACCATATATACATTTGATGTAACTTCCCCGTATTGGTTTCCCCATGTGAGGGTTATAGCATTAGCACTCGTGCTAACAAATAGTTTTTTCCCTTGGGAAAAAGGGTTTGTGAGCCTAGCCTGGGAACTAGAAGAACCTTGCTAAGCTAACAAGTGTTGAGAATCCTGAATCTTGGGTCAAAGATGGGTAAGGTAATCCCCACTAAATAACTTACATGGGAACTTAACCTTATTCTTAGATTCCTTTTTGCCTTACCAGTGTTATTACTAGGTTTATTGGCATTTCCCTTAACCTTCTTCTTAGATTCCTTTTTTGCCTCACCAATGCTATCACTAGGTTTATTTGCATTTCCCTTCCCTCCCTTATCTTTTTTCTTTGCACGTCCCTTCTTCTTCCCATTGGGTTGTTGATTTCCTTTGCAATTTGAGGACTGGATAGTGTTAACCGCTAAAGGTTGAGAAGGAGAAAACATAGACAATGTAGTTTGTGTTGTAGAAGCGGATTGTAGATACAATTGTTGTAATTGATTCAACAAACTAGACGCATTGCTATCAATCAACCCTATAACACTGACGACATGGGGACTCTTTTTCAGTTTGGTGAATTTGATTTTTGATCTAGGAACATCAGGCAAAATTGTATAAATAACCCCCAACTTGGAGTATATGAGCTCTAATTGATGGGCCCTGATGATAGCATGTTCTTCAGTGAACACCTCAAAAAGTGACATGTCCTTAGAGATCTCCAGTTGCAATGATTTAAAAAACCATTCTAGAAATAATTCATTAGGGATGTAGGCCTTGATCATTTTCTTACTTTTGTGCCACTCTTGGATGTGGTCAGAAACATGTGTAGCCTTATCCTATTCAAAATTGGCGAGAAGCTCAATTCTAGTGTCGTAACGGACATGAAACTAAAAATGGTTTAGAAGCATTATGGCTAAATCACCAAACATAGAAATGTGTCCCCATTTAACTCAATATACTATTTAGCCACATTCCCAGTTAAAGTGTGTTGGAATAATCTCAACATGATTTAATCATCAATCATGGAGTTAGAGGAGAACCATAGATGGAAAGTGGTTATATGGTCAGTCAAATCCTCACTAGACTTCCCTTCAAATTTAGGAATATTAGATGGAATTTTGTAGCAAGCAGAGGCCAATTTGGGTTATAATGGATTAGATCATTTGTTAATTTTGAATGATCTAAAAAAATGAGGGTTTTCGGGAATGGTAAGCGTGGAGGAACAAGAAAATTCCAAGCAGAATTTCCAATGTTTGATAAAGAGTACCATATATTTTGAGTGGCACCTTGTTGCCACAAATTACATGTAGAAATACCTGAACTATAAGGAAAACCTTGTAGTCTAGGTGTATACAGAGGGTATCAATACCCTACTACAGAGTTGCTTTCCATTGGAATACTTCCTCCTAGCGGAACATTATATGAAGGGGAAATCCCCTGATAAGGATTCCATGCACTAGTTAAAGGAGGAAAGGCTTGAGAGGTACCAATAGTAGGGAAGGGAATACTCCCCTATTGACCAAATAAATGGGAAAAACTTCCCACCCCAAAACAACTCATAGAAGGATTTATCAAGCCCTGGTTCCCTTGAAATGATTATTCTTTTGAGCATGAATATGGAGAGGAATTGATCCAAAGTTCAATGATGGATTGGAAGGAGGATAATCTCCACTTCCAAATTAAAAAAGCAATGAACCAGTAGCCATAAAATTCATAGATGTAGAAGCAGCAGTGGGTAAAGTAGAAGATACAGAGGGAATCCCACTAGATCGCATCCTGAAAGGAGCTAAAGGTTGGGTGCCCCCACTCGGAATCATGATGGAGGTAGAGCCAACAACTATTGTACTAGGTGCAATAATAGATATTGGAATAGATACTCCTCCTACAACTGAGGAAGGAGTATTGATCCAGGTTCAGGTGTGAAGAAGGACCCTTCCAAGACCTTTTACTTTCATGATGTGTTAAAATTTCTTTCTAAAAGAACATTAATGAATACATCCACATGTGGAAAAGAAGAGGAACATAACAATCATCAACACATGAAAACATAAGTGTTGATGACGAAGTTTGTTCGAGAGGGACTATGTCTCTAGGCCCTGGTGTCAAGATGGTGTATGCCGCTATATTAAGTGTTGTCAATAAAGTTGATGTACACAAAATATGATTTCACGATCATACAAGGGAAAATTCTCTCATGCAGGAGTGGCTCTAAGAGATATCATAAAACCAGAATTCTCAATCAAAAGACTCCTATCTGTATGATACAAAAACATGCATGATGAACATCCCGCCAACATGGCACAAAATGGATGTCAAAACAAAACATGCACGACGACAATAAGAGTATCCCAACAACATACAAAAAGGGATCTCAAAACATAACATGAAGAGTTATGACAATAAGTACATCATAGAAGATTCTGCATCAAATCAAGCAAGGAATCATGACAACATGTAATAAACAAGATCCTCCATCAACATCAATAAAGGATCTGTGCAGTATAATGTAGAAATAAGAAGTACATGAACACATCATATACCTCAAAACCAAGGGCCATCTGAAGAAGTGGATGTCACACTGCTGAAGCTGCTCGTACCATTGATCTCAAGGCATCGATCATATGAAGATGGTTGCTCATAGATGAATGTGGACATCTGCGCTGGCACTTAGAAAAGCTGCTAGAAGAAGAAATGAGAGAATAAGAAATTTGAAGACACCATCAGATTTGTGGCGTCGAGTAGTACTAAATCAACTATCCAAAATCTGAATTTTGAGAAGCTGAGAATTTTGGGCTAAAGGAATCTTTTAGATTCCCCCAGGATTCCTCAAAGATTCTACTCCATGGATGGACTGCAAATCTGCAACTCAGATGGAAAATATGATCTCACCATTGTGATCCCTACAGAAAACCATGAAAACAAGTATAAACTTGACTATATTCTGAAATGTCAAAATTTTACCTCCTTAGGAAAATTTCATGGCTCATTGTTTTGCTCCCTGTTTTTGCTGAAATCATGGTTCCATGTGCATTATGGAAATGACTGGAAGATGCAAAACTTTGATGGAAAAACAAATAGTGTCGACCCAAAAATACATATATATGGATTTTTTTTGGGTTAAAAGGGCGATTGTGATTTGGCTAGCGAGAGGTTGTAAAAACTATATTAAAATGAATTTTGTTTCATGCTTATTTAATAACCATATAAAAATTATTTTTGCCTCTTATGTAAGTTTAGGAGACCAATGAAAGAATGCCAAGTGTCAATGGCTAATGGGCTACCATGTGGGTCCCACATGCTTACTGGGATGCCATGTGGCATACTGTGGGCCCCTATCATATCAAACTTTGAAGAGTTCTATCTTTCGCATACAAGCTCAGTTTGACGAGCTGTTCGCACCTCCGCAATCATGACGATGAGATACTTAACATGAATCTATTTTTAGCATAATCCAAACATTTTGATGTTTGAGCCATCTTTGTCCTGTGTATCTCTCTCGAGCCACCCGGATCAATCCTCCGTACTGAGGAGCTTTTGGTCCTCCAAAAGCATAAAAGTAATCTACAACTTTCTCTGTACCCTGTCTGCATCACAAGCATCCTGAAAAGGTCTCGCTTCCATCTCCTTCACCTTTGTTCTTCAGAGCCTTAAGTGATGAGCCGACACCTACTACCTATGCAACCTGTAGTACATTGTTTTGCAAATTACATGCTTTGAATGACATGACCAACTAAAGACCCAAACTTCCCACACTTTCCATGAGTTTATAACACATACTCGATGGTCAAGTTTACATCAAGATGGACGTAATACTCCAGCTATGACAACAAGGCCAACATATCATTGTTGCTTCAAAAAGTGATGGAAAACACCTCATCACTGCAATACATGATTTACATACATAAGGCTAAACATTATTGTTTTGACAAGTGATGGAAACATAACATCACTTTCACAGTTTTAACATGCAACTCAAAATATGACTCAAAACATGGCTAAACATCATTGTTGCTAACCAAGTGATGGAAATACATCATCACTTTTACACTTTAAAATGCAACAAATGATTTACAAAAGAATGACCATGAAATGACAACATGTAAAAAAACCATTTTTCACTTATCAATGTGAATGGGTCACCTCCTTGAGGTGGTTTTGCTTGTCGAACAATTTCTCTTCCTAGTTCACGCACCGATGTTTTGTCTTTTAGGCACCGCTCTGGATGTAGCTTCCAGCAAGTGGATCTTTGATGGCCATTTCTATCACAATGACTACAGTAGGCTTTCTTCCTCCATATCTTCTGAACTTGTTTCTTTTCATGTTGTTGAGAGGGTATTTCATGCCTCATGAGTGCTACCATTCTTTTCCAACACTTGGAAAAGGTATGGTTAGGTAAACCACAAAAAATACATGTTTTTTTATGCCTTTATCTTCGTTCATTATTAACAACATGATCATAATCAAAATGAACATTCGAAGATCGAAAATGGTTATACCTTCCTTTGTTGTTTTTGATGTCAGTATGGCAATGAGAGCTTGCCTCAGCTGTCTCCCTGCAATGGAAACTGCCATGGGATGATGGGGATGTTTTCCCATCATTCTCTTTCCTCGATGATGTGTCTAATGAATCTAACACATTTGAGCACTCTCCTTTAGTGTATCTCGACCTTGAAAATCGATGTTCATGCACAACCTCCAAAGGTTGAGTGATGACCTGGTTATTTCTTCTTTTTCCTCATGCCTCATCCTTGTAAGGAGCCTCATGTTTGTCCCTGTAATTGGGATCTAGAAATCTCCAACAAACATCACACTATGAGAAGATGAAATCGAAAGGAAATCAACATCTTTTACCTTCCCTTTTGATTTCGAAAGAACTGATGAGGGTTGCTCATCATCCTTTGTTGGTGGTTCGCTAACTGACTCAGCGCATTCCCCAACTTCTTTCCTGACATACCCAAGTCGTGCCTGATGGGGTAATTCCTCTACTTTGATGGGGTTGATAATGCCTTGGCCATTAACGCACAAGCCTTTTCCTTCATACCCCATTCTTTTTAATAGTTTGGAGCCAATTCTTGTGGTGTGATTTTTAAACACAATGAAATAATCATCAGGAAACATGCATGAAGATGGAGAACTACTTTTTACCTCACATGGGTTATGCTACAGCTTTTCCAAGGCCTTGTCCTTTGCTTGCAGCCATCATAGAAAACTTTGTTTTTCCTCTTTCTCTTCATGTAGGTGCATCTTCAATTCAGCCTTCTATGTTTGAATATTATGTTTTTTTTGCTTCAGTTCTTCCATGGCCTCTTTTGTGGATAGCAACTAAAGCTGCAATCACTCCTTTTCCTCTGTCTCTTTCTGCATATTTTCATACATAATTTCCACTCTCTTGAAACTGTCGAGCATGGTCTCATACATCGCTCTTTCATCCTTTGTCATTGTTCACAATGCAATTCACATCAATGCAAAGACCGCTCTGATACCACTTGACCCAGGTCTGGGTGTGAAGAAGGACCCTTCCAATACCTTTTACTTTCATGATGTGTTAAAATTTCTTTTTAAAAGAACATTAACGAATACATTTGCATGTGGAAAATAAGAGGAACATAACAATCATCAGCACATGAAAACATAAGCGTTGATAATGGAGTTCATCCATGAGGGACTATGTCTTCAGGCCCTGGTGTCAAGATGGTGTAGGCCACTGCAATAAGTGTTGTCAATAAAGGTGATGTAAACAAGAGATGATGTCGTGATCATACAAGGAAAAATGCGCTCACACAGGAGTGGCTCTAAGAGATATTCCACAACTGGAATTCTCAATCAAAAGACTCCTATTAGTATGATACAACAACATGCATGATGAACATTCCATCAACATGGCACAAAAGGGATGTCAAAACAAAACATGTACAACGACAACAAGAGTATCCCAACAACATACAATAAGGGATCTCAAAACATAACATGAAGAGTTATGACAGCAAGTACATCACATAGAAGATTCCGCATCAAATCAAGAAAGGAATCATGACAACATGAAATAAACAAGATCTTGCATCAACATCAATCAAGGATCTGTGCAATATAATTTAGAAAAAAGAAGCACATGAACACATCATATACCTCACAACCAAGGTCCATCTGAAGAAGTGGATGTCACATTGTTGAAGCTGCTCGGACCATCAATCTCAAGGCATCGATCATATGAAGATGGTTGCTCGTACATGAATGTGGACATCTATGCTGGCACTTAGAAAAGTGGCTAGAAGAAGAAATAATAGAATAAGACATCTGAAGATACCATTAGATTTGTGGCATCGAGTAGTGCTGAATCAACTGTCCAAAATCTGAATTCTGAGAAGTTGAGAATTCTGGGCTCAAGGAATCTTTTAGATTCGCCCGAGATTCCTCAAAGATTCTGCTCCATTGACGGATTACAAATCTGCAACTCATATGGAGAATCAGATCTCGCTATTGCGATCCCTGTGAAAACCATGAAAAACAAGTATAAACTTGACTATATTCTGAAATGTCAAAATTTTACCTCCTTAGGAAAATTTCATGGCTCATGGTTCCACTCCCTATTTTTGTTGAAATAATGGTTCCACGTGCTTTCTGGAAATTAATGGAAGATGAAGAACTTCAATGGAAAAACAGACAATTCCATTGTGCTCGTGGCGATGAGAGGTGTAAAATCCATATAAAATTTGTCAAATTCTGACAAAGTGAAAATTTTGCCCTCCTGCAAAATTCATGGTTCCTGCATTAAAATATTAATTAATTGCCTCAAAATTTGTGCCTGCAGTCTCTCTCTGTCTTAAACTGTCTGCAGAGGTAAAAGCCTGAGTTTAAATAAGACAAAACCCTGGGCAGATTTAACAATGAGAGCAGTTGGTGCATTGGTTAAAATGGGCAAATGGTTAAGGAGGGGTCAGGGGATCAAATCCTGCCCTCTCCATATATAAACTTTTATAACCAAAATATGTTTGAAATGGGGGTTGGGTCAGCATTGGGTAGCCCAACCCTTAAACCCCGCATTAATACATTATCGTCACAACTGTTGTTGGCAAAGAAATATCGGTGTTTTCCCAAAATCGGCAGTCGATATTCCAAACCGGCGATCGACAGTGGTTGGCACCGTATATATTGGTGATTGGCAGTGATCGGTGCTGATTTAACCGACACGATTTAGGGTATGTTAGCGATCGACCAAAAGATTGGCCGATAACATATGTTATATGTGTGTGTGTGTGTGTATGTGTGTGTGTGTGGGTTACGATTGCGATAAGGCCGGCAGGGGTTATGGCCATCGACCCAAAAACACATATATATGGATTTTTTTTTTGGTTAAAGGGGTGATTGCAATTTGGCCGTTAGGAGGTTGTGGGCCATCGGCCTTATAATAATTATAGTAATATTAATAACTATATTAAAACGAATTTTGTTTCATGGTTATTTAATAACCATATAAAAATGATTTTTGTCTCTTATGCAGGTTTAGGAGACCAATGAAAGAACGTCAAGTTTCAATTATTGATGGGCTGTTGTGTGGGTCCCACCTGCTTACTGGGATGCCATGTGGCATACTATGGGCCCCTGTCATATCAAACTTTGAAGAGATCTATCTTTCGCATACGAGCTTAGTTTGATGAGTCGTTCGCACCTCTGCGATCACGATAATGAGATACTTAACATGAACTTTTTTCGAGCATAATCCAAAAACTTTGATTTTTGAGCCATCTTTGTCCCATGTGTCTCTCTGGAGCCACCTAGATCAAGTATGTACACTAGTGGTATCGGCTAAGCCACTAAGATTGGCCATTGAGAAGAAAGAAGGAGAGTAAATAGGGTCAGTCAACCTATGAGTCAGAGTACCCATCCATGTATGAAACAACGTAAGGAATATGAGAAGGAATAGGTTTTGCAGGAGTCACAGGTGGCTTGAAAACATCTTCAACTTCTATTTCATCTTTCGAATGGAAGACTACTCTAGCAAGCATCAGAGTGTTATTGTCCGGCTTAAGGACTTGACTAGGTTCACCCTGTGAAATGAGAGCCCTTGGAGAAGGATATGTCTTTATTACGTTCACTAACACTGGTTCAAAAGCACCAACATAATTACTCATATGCCTTCTAGGTAGAGGCTCGGCAATCACCGGCGAAAGCCCATGAAGCCTTCTAGACCGATGAACTAATCGGTCGGCCACTTTTATATATTAAAAGAAATTAAAGACTCAAAACACCTATGGCAAGATATGAGCATAGAGAAATCACTAAAATGATCCTAAAGATACAATCAAGCAAACAACTTTTAGGTATTTCTGCTCTAGGTGATTAGGACCGAACACCAAAATACAAGAAAGTGAAGATAAGGGTCTCTCGAAAGTAGTTTGGGATGATGAGGGACCAAGCCTACTAGCGAAGATATCAGAAATAGTTACGCTGACCTCCATATAATAGCCTTTGAAAGTGCAAGTACCCAAGCTTCGTAAGGGCACCCTCTAGTAGTACTATGAAAGTAACACAACATCTCCTTCAAGTATCACAGGCATTCCCCCCCATAGTCACCTGAGAATTAGGGGAATTTTGAGGTCTAAAATGGGCCTCCTAAGACAAATGTACAACCAAAATAAACTTTATAAGAACCAATAGAATTCAAGATGATAATGTCAACCATGGGGGACGATTCACCATTTTTGGAATAAAAAAGTAAAAAGATTCAAAAATAATTAAATAATAAAACTAGTTTTTCAACTTATCTCCCTAAGGTTTTACTCAAATTTCGAGTGGGAGTACTTGTTGGATGTAGAATTTATTTCCTCGTCCAAAGAGAATCCATTTGGCATACTTTCGATGGACCCTACTACAAGAAAAATGGGAAATACATGAAAAAAATGTGATTACAATCACATTTTGCATGTATTTCTCATTTTTCATTTAGCAGGGTCCACGAAAAGTATGCAACATGGGTACTCCTTGGATGAGGAATCAAATTCTACATCCAATGAGTGTTTCCACTCGAAATTTGAGTAAACCCATAGTGAGATAAGTTGAAAATACAAGTTGAAAAAATAGTTTTTTCTTTTTTCCCTCTAAAATTTGATGATATAATATAAACTTATTTTATTATTTCTACTATTATTTTATAATTTCCTTAAGGAGGCCCATTTTAGACCTCAAAACTCCCCTAATGTTGGTTCCTAGGAAAGGAAAATAAGGTCATTAGCTTGTAATCAGAAGTCGAGCGAAACATTCGTGTCACGTGATCCAACAAGTAGAAGAGGGAGTATCTCTCGTTCCTTATATTCACATGTCCTTGTGCTTAACTCATGTGTTAGAAAATATTTCCCACATAGCTTAATGAGACTCGATTTGCACTCTTTAGTAAAATTCTAGAGTTTTAGCTCAAGTGGCCTTCGAGAGTTTACTCTCGACATACCTATTCCAAGGCCCTATTGTCCTAAACTAGTTGATGTTTCTATGACAAAAATAAAGGCCAGTTTAATTTAATCAAGTACTTATTTTGAGTGGTTGTTATTTAGGACAAAAAGTAGAAGACGTCCAACTTATGATGTTATGATGCAAAATAAACCTATAGAAAAAATAGGCTACATGCAAATGCAACACTTCTTTTTCTTAATTGAAAGTGATTCTACGAGAAAACTAGGAAATCAAAACTATTTTTCTATTATTTTTAGGCACTCACACATTCAACACCTAACGAAAAACTAAATGATGTCTACAATGAAAATTACACTAATACAAACTAAATGTAAATGTAAGATTCAAGTAAAGCTCACAAACAAGCAAAGGTGAATTCAAAAGGAAAAGTCCATTAATTGTGCAACAAGAAGCAAATCCCAAGAAAGAAAAACTTCTAATGAAAAAATACTTTTAGCCCTACAACAGGAATTCACACCTTTGTAAAAGATTCAAAATTCAAAAAATCGAATAAAAGAAACTCAAAACAAATGTTTTTCTTTTTCTTCAGAGGATTTAAAGACTACAATTTTCAAAAAGTGAAAGCAAGTATCAGATTCAAGACCAACAACAAGAAAGAGACTCAAATATTGCTAGCCATTAATTATCCCAAAAATTAAAAGATTAATGTGAATAAGACACAAAAAAGAACTCAAGTGATTTGATTAAGAAGATATAGGAAATTCTAGAAATGAGAAATATTTCAGAGAACTGAAATCTCTGATTTACCCAAAATCACAAACACTTTTCTCAAATAATTAATAAAACAAAAAACCAAGCCAACTTCCATAATGTAAAAGAAGCAATAAAGAAAACTGGGTTATAAGTGAGTTGCAAGAGCAACCAACTTTACTAATAGCACAGAGCAGTTAGACACTTCCCAAAGAAATTCTAAAACCCAATTTTAATTATAAAATCTTCAGAATCACAAACCCTAGGTTGACATAGGATTTTCACCAAAGAGATAGAAAGAATCGACAACAATTGCTAGAAAGATGGTTTCAAGACTCATTCAAACAATAAAAACACAATAAAACATGGTCAAACCCCCAGAAAAAGACAGAAATGGAAAAAAACAAAAAACAAAAAACAAAAACAAAAACAAAAACAAAATTTTCAATCTGTACGCGATTGTGTACTTCCATAAAGGCATATGTACATGACTATTTATGAAGAAAATAGCGTATATGCAGGTTTCTTCGAACTAAAACATATATGTACGCTTCTGTATACAACCAAAAAGCGTATAAATGGAAAACTAGGGAAAAACTAAAATATAGACCTGATCCAAAAAATCAGGCTAATTGACGAAATTTCCTAGGAGTTAAGAAGGCTAGAAACAACAAGAAACAACAAACCAAAAATCCATATCAAAGAATTACAACCCTTCTAGGAAATACTTGATGTTATTCCCTAGTGGAGTCACCAAATCTGTTGGCGGGAAAAGTTCCCTAAGGTAAGGGTTGATAACCTCAATAGAGAGGAACAAGAAAATCAACAAGAAGCAATCAAGAGAGCATGTTAAACATGTGAATTATTAAATGTGAACTTGGAAATTTACCTGGAGGTCCTATGCTTGACGATGTTCCTATAGGGTCCAAACCCTTTGCTTCCTCCATAATCGAGCAAGCCTGCAAATCAATTCAGAGAATTATATAAATGATGATAATTCAATGTGAATACATAAAAGATATGTTAGACCATCATATATAAACATGGAAATTGATATTCATGAGACAAGAACATATCAAGAACAAAACATGAGTTTTTTATAAATAATCAACAATAGGTACAAGAAAGGTACAACCTAATCCAAGCCAAAGCACTGACGAAGCCTTCCTCCAGATCCATCCAACGTGAGCCATGAAGACAACCTCTCGAACAAATGTAAGGAGATGCTATAAGGATGATGAACATCTCTACAAAGGAAACAAGAGTTTCCATAGAGACTGTGAGTTTAAGAGGCATGGGAAAATTAGACTTGATCTGGGCAAAAAATGGGTATAATGTCGATATCCCTTCTCTTTTAGGCCTAACCACGGTATGTATATATAACACCTGAAATTAGTTAATTAAGTTGTGCTACAGGATCTTGTAGGTGAGCTCTTGGGAAAATTCCTGAACCCTGCCTGAAAAATAGCACAATAAATTTTTTTCATATTTAAAAAGGTATACACGAGTATGTAGTTATAGAAACCACGTACGTACATGCTTTTGAGTGGGCAGAGTTGCATATGGAATTTGAAATATTTTCTTATAATAAATGATCAAGTCTACATGGGAAAAGGTTTCCCAAGGCCACACAAGAGCATCAAGTCTACAGGAGTGCCCAATGATGCTATAACACCGCTTGAATAGGATAGGGTTGCAGCCACAGGATTTCAAATTTATAGAAAGGTTCATACCCTTTCAGATCCTCCCACAAAAACTGAAATCCTTCCATTGTATATTTTATAAAGGGACTTACATCCTGAGTAAGGTGTTGAAGGAAACACGATTTTGAGATAGGTATGGGTAATATGGGGTTTTAAGTAGGGTCAAAATTGGGCCTACATCAAGTCGTATCAGAGAAGGAATGCTCTAGAAACCTTAGAATAGAGAGGTTGAAAGAAAAAAAAAAATACTATTTATACAGTGGAATGAGATATGGTAGAGGAATCAATTAAAGGGGTTGGAAGAAGTAAAATTTGTTTTCTTCTTACATTTTATATTTTGTTTGAAGATTGATGCCCACAAGAAAAACACTAGAGATTTGGAAGGATAATGAGAAGAATGTTCTAAGGAAATAAACATTGAACAATCGAAAAGACTAAGCTAGCAGAGGATTGGAACAGATTAAAGAAATAAAGGATTTAGTTGAGAAGAAGCAACAAAAATTACAAAGTAGCAGATTTGAGGAATCAGGAAGAAGGGCATATGTACTTTGGGAGGGGAATTTGGTTCAAGGTGGTGGACCAAAAGAAATATTACTGAACAAGAGATCTTGGTATAAATCTTATTGATTTGATGATTTTTGTAAGGATTGTGATGAAACCCAATAGCAACATGTAAGATTGTTGAGATGAAGAAAACATATTTCTCAAGAAGAGTGAGTACATGAAGATGTAGAATCCTAACAACTTTGAAAGCTAAGGATAAGACATGCTCATAAGAAGAAGAAGAATAGGTTCTATAGCAAGGAACCAAAAGGAGGACATCTTCCAACAAGCAGAGGTTGGGTAGAAGTTTCCAAGGTAGTTCCATAGTGGGTCTAGGTAGAAGTTTCTAGGAGAATACTTGGTATTGGTAGCATGTAAAAAACTTGTTACAAAGGAAAATAGGCTTCTTGCAACTCATAGGTGAACGAGGAGAGTTCACAAGAGAGGAAGGTGAAGATGGCTATTGGTTACAGAGGAAAGAGCATGTCAAAGTAGTTGGCATGAAGAGGAAGATAATTAATGAAGAGAAAGAGAAGGAATTGGCTGAGTTAAGAGTAGATTTTGAAAAGCTCAAGCAACAATTTGCAAAGTGGGAAAGCAAAATGAAACAATGCTATGGTTGGGTAGTGAAGAGGAAGAAGGCAAAGTGGCCTTCTTTGAAAATATATTTGAGATGAGAAGAAGTATAATGGGTTGACCTTCTTTGAAAATATATTTGAGACAAGAGGAAGTATAATAGGTTGGAGTATCTCAGAGTAACTGAGTTTGAAAGGAATGTGTTCTTTGGTGCAAAAGAAGCTAGAGATATTGAAAAAGAATTTATAGGTATTCTACAGGAGGAAGAAGATGAAGTTGAAGCCTTGGGAAAAGAAGAAAACTATGTTTTTAAATTTGACTTTTTGTGTTTGTTTATAGGTATGGTAGGTGGTGATCAATGTTTGACTGGTGTATTTATGTAGGTTAATGAAGAAATGATACTTCTCGGGGAAATTGCAGGACTAGAACAATCTTATGAGCATATGATTAATAACTTTGAAGAGGTCGAAGTTAACATGGAAGTTTTTATGTCAGAGGAAATTAAGGGAGTACTATCCTTTATTTTTGGCTTAGAGGAGGATGAAGCAACATCATTTTAGGAATATGATTTGTTTGTAGAAGATGGATTAGCCTCATAGGATGAAGCAACAATTGAAGTAGGATGAATATTTTAGGAAGATATGATTGAGGAGGTTTTAATTGGAGGTCTCATGCATGTGGAAGAAGACACAAGTGAATATGAAGAGGAATCGCTAGAAAGGAATTCAAGCATAAGGGCATATGGAAAATTTAAATTAATTTTGAATTGTTTGAGGAATTAAAATTCTTGAAGCAGAGGATAGAGAGCTAAAAATTGTAGATTCAGACTGAAAAAACGGAGTTCGAGGAAGAGGAAATCATGCTTAGAAATGATGAAGAACAAACTACAAAGTTCAGAAAACAAACTGATAAAAGAATGTGCAAGTCAAAATTGAAACATAGTTTTATAAATCTTGTGGAAGAAGATTATACGAAGCAGCATAAGGACAATAACAACAGTGGAGTTGAACCAACGATGAAAATTGATGAGGTGATAGAGGAAATGTGGGTGTTGATGAGGAAGACATCCAAGAAAAGGTACAACAAAAAGAGGGCAATAGCCAACAAAGAATTGTAGTTGAATAAAGAAATGTGCATCAACAAAGCTAAAGGGAAACAACAACATAAAGTATGGATACCTGGAAAATTGGAAGCAATAAGACAACAACAAGACGACAAGAAGGAATACCAATTGCAAACAAAAGTTTGGGACCCATGAGGATTTTTATTCAGCATATGGAAGCACATGGTGAGGAGACCATTATTATTTTCAACCTTAGGACTTCGATGTAGGAGCATTCAAATTCCAAGTCAGAATTGTATTTTAAATAGACTAGGGGTCATTTCATTTACCAAGGGATTTGGTTCCCTAAGTGATTGTTTTTATTTAAATTATTTATATATCCTATGTATTTAAAAATTTCTAGAAAATATTAAATAAAGTGATTGTAATCATATCTAATCCTTAGGATGGGTTTGGAGAATAACTTATTGAGTTGGAGAGATTTAAGGGTAGTTGGATTCCTTGAAAGATTTGTGGATCCAAAAATACTAGATTAAAGGTTTAGATGAGAATTTTGTGGATTGGAACTGAAATTGTTCAAATCCCTTGTATTTAATAATGTAAAATGAGAAATTAATGGATATAGAGTGCAAGTGTAAGAGAGAGTTTCAAGAGGATTTGAGGACTAGTTAGGGCCACAAGGCCAAAGGTGCCATTCGATGTAAATTAGGCTATAAAGAGATCCTTTTGTAAATTTGTGTATATTAATGTGAAAGAAATACCTTTTTTTGAGTGTGTGTAATTTAAGTATCAAATTTTTTCTATTATGTGTGGGAATGGATTCCAGGTTTATAATATATACGCTCATGAGAGATAGTAGTGTGTACATTCATTAAAATCACCACAAAAGTTGTAGAATTAATCTTAAAGACCAACAGGAAAAAGTGCAGTAAAGAAGCAGCACAAAATTGTTGAGAAGGCGTTGGTCTTTGAACCAACTGTTTCATCAATATTTTAAATCTTTGTGTAGATTAGAGTAACATAGCAAAAGTGATCAGAGTCACGAAGCAGAAGCTTTGCAGAGGAGTGCATCCATTTATTGTAAAGGCTTTGCAAATATAATCAGAGATCACACAGTTAAACACATAAACACATAACTTGTCTTCATTTGATGGCTGAACAGGTTTTTATACACAATAAAGAACCTTCTGGAGTCAGTGGCTTCTTCAGGAAGCTATCCAGCTCCACTGAATTCTAGAAGAAGCTAGACGCATCATTAATGGTGGTGGTTGGAATTACTATTATTTTTCCAACACTACCACTTAATTCCGACCATATAACAAATATACAATACACTCTAAACATACTCTTAATTGACGTGCCTGCTGGTCTAAGTCTCAGCTAGGCTTACAATATAATCTTGATTTTATACAACACATAACTTACTTCTACAAAATTCAAATTTTTCCTTTCCAAGAGGCTTAGTGAATATGTTAGCTACATTCTCATTTGTATTACAGTACATTAGAGAAATTTCTTTTGATTGGACCTTTTCTCTTACAAAATGATATTGTGTGTCTATATGTTTTGACCTTGCATGACATACAAGATTGTTCCCCAGTTTGATGGTGCTTTGATTGTCACATCTGATCACTGTAGGTTCTTGTTGACCTTCACCAACATCTTCAAGTATTCTTCTGAGCCATAGAACTTCACAGGTGCCATTACATAATGCTTTATATTTTGCTTCAGTTGATGACAAGGAAATTGTTGCATGTTTCTTACTGCTCCATGATATAGCTCCCGATCCTATGTTGAAGACGTATCCAGTGGTGGATTTCCTGTCATCTGGATTTCCAACCTAGTCAGAATCAGAATGACCTGTCAATTCAACATTACAAGCATTAGTATATTCAATACCAAAATTGATAGTTCCCTTTAAGTATCGAAGGACCATTTTTGCAGCTATCCAATGGCTTTCATGAGGCTTAGCCATGAATTGACTAAGTATGCTTACTACATAATCAATGTCTAATCTGTTGGTAGTGAGATAATTCAGACTTCCCACTAATTGTCAATAAAATGTTCCATTCACCTCTTTTGTTCCATCATCACTTCTTAATTTGATATTTTTTTCCAATGGAGTACTCACTGCTTTACATTCATTCATATGAAATCTCTTTAGTACTTCATTTGTATATTTGCTTTGTGTGATTAATGTTCTTCCATCATTTCTCCATACTTCAAGACCTAGACAATAGTGCATCTCACCAAGATCCTTCATCTCGAATTCCTGTGATAATTTCATTTTTATATATGTAATTAATTTATCAGCACTTCCTGTTATTATTACATGATCAACATATATAGAAAGTAATACTATATCCCCATTTCTGTCTCTCTCGACATACAAATTAGGATCATTTTTACTCTTTTTAAATCCTTGCTGAAAGGAGAATTTGTCAGTTTTCTCATACCAATATCTAGGGGTCTGTTTTAGTCCATATAAGGCCTTTTTTAATTTGCATACAAGATGTTCTTGACCCTTTTTTACAAATCCTTCTAGTTGAACAAGATAAATCTCTTCTTTTAAGTCACCATTTAGAAAAGCTGACTTTACATATAATTGATGTATATTCCAATCATATTTAGTTGCCAATGCTATCATTATTCTGATTGTATTCATTTTTGCAACCGGAGCAAAGGTATCTTAATAATCTATTCCTTCTTTTTGTGAATAATATTTTGTAACCAATCTTGCCTTATACTTGTCTATGCTACCACTTGCATTAAATTTTGTCTTGTACAACCACTTTGATCCTATAGGGACTTTATTTTCAGGTAATTCTCTTAATTCCCAAGTTTCATTTTTCATTATAGAATCATATTCTTCTTTCATAGCTTCCATCCATTCTTTATGATTTTTGGCTTGTTCATAATTTAAGGGCTCAAAAACAGTCATTACTTGAGACATTAAGGCATAATATTTATACGTGATGAGGGCTTGAATCTGTCATGTTGACCTTCTTAGAGGTTCATTACTTTGTGGAGTACCTTCTCCTTTTCTTCTCTGTGGAGTGCCTTCATCACTTCTTTGTGGACTTTGATTCCTTGATGTGTCTTTTGGAATGTCCATGTGTACTTGTACTTGAGTTAATTCTACAACTTCTTCTTCCTTAAAGCTTTCATAATAAGACTGCGATGTATTATGTTCATATTCTTTTATTTGTTTATCTATATGCTCATGGAATATAACATCTCTACTTGCAAAGACCTTTTGAGTACTTGGATCATACATTTTATATGCTTTTTGATAAGTGAAATATCCAATAAAAATACATTTGATGGCTTTGGAATCTAACTTTCTCCTATCCTCTTTAGGAATATGAGAAAAGGCCTTGCATCCAAATATTCTTAAATGACTAATTTTGGGTTTAAAACCATACAATGCTTCAAATGGTGTTTTGTGCTCAAGATACTTAGTACGACTTCTATTTTTAAGATATATAGCTGTATTAATGGCTTCAGCCCAAAAACTATTAGAAAGTCCTTTACTTTTTAACATACTTCGAGCACATTCAACTAATGTTCTATTCTTTCTTTCAACTACTCTATTTTGTTGAGGTGTATGTGGTACTGTAAATTGTTGCATAATTCCATTTTGTTTGTATATTTGATAAAAGCTCCTGAAGTGTACTCACCACCTTTATCAGATTGAAGAATCTTAATGCTCTTTTTGTAATATGCCTCCCCGTAATAATAAATAATATATAATACAAAATAAATAATAATAATATAAATAATAAATAATAAATCACTTAATAATAAATAATAAAATAATAATCATAAAGTTAAATAATAATGATACAAGAAAAATAAATAAAAATAAAAATAAATAAAAATAGTAATAACTATACTAAATCTCTAAATAAGAATAAATAGAAATAAAACAATACAAACAATAAAAAAAATTAGTTAAGCTATCAAAAAGAAGAAAATAAAACAAGAAAGCTAAAAATCAAAAGAAAAGTAAAGAAATAAAACAAGAAAGCTAAAAATCAAAGTCGCATGTAGACACATGGAGTGTCTGCATGTGGTTCCCATCCAATGTTTGCTCTGTTTATTAGATGGTGAGGAGGATGGGAGGCATTCCATCTTTTCGAGATTCTATCTTTCATTCTCTTGGGAGAATGGTGTTTTAAGACATAGGAGTCACCAGCAGTAGTACATTGATTGAGGGCTCGGGGGTGGCCAATTGTAGCAAATCTTTGCACAATTGAGCCTACGGTTGGGTGGAGAGTCATCCCCAAAACCTTGTTGTGAAAAGCCTACTTCTACCACAGGTAAGCACTATTCATAATTGAATTTAGTTTATTAATTACATGTTTATTTGGCTAGGTAAGTGCCACTCTGATTTAAATTTAATGTTAATTAGTAAAGTTAATTATATATTTATTTTTGGACTGTTACATATGGTATCAGAGCAGGGCTCAACCCTTAGGGCCTATGGGCATCTAAATTTTTTTTAGTATATTTGACTTGACTTTTTTCTTAAAGTTATAGGATGCTTACTTTCCTACGAGTAATTTCCACGGCAACTAAACTTTGGAATCAGGGTTTCTAGATTTCTAAAATTCTGATTTGTTTTCATTAATTCATTAACCATTTTTGACAATTATTTGTAGGCTCTGCCATAACATAAATTGAGTGGTGTGTGTTTTTATGATAGGCATCAGATAAAGCTCATTTATCATAAATTTCTTTATATTGTGGTTCTGAAAGATAATTTGTTTTTGCGATCATTTTTGTTTGGAATTTTTTTTCTTGGTTTGTTTATTTAATTTTAGTGATCGACATGCACTTTCCCCATCCAAATCCGTAATCAGTCTACCGGTTTTACACTTAAGGCAAAAACTTTTGAATACTAAAGCATGCTTTGGCTCAAGCACCCAATGCAACCCTTATTATGGGACATAAAGATATATTCAGGCCTGTGTGTTGCATCTCAGGCAATAGTTTCCCCGGAGATACATCAGTATACAATTTAGTACATAAATTTGGACGAAGCAAATAAGAAAATGAACTGACCTCATGGTACTTGAATTAGCACACATCTGCGTAACAGATTTGTTGTGGAACTTGGTGCTTTTGTAGGGTCTGAATAAGATGTCAGGATGCCTCATACACATTATCAAGACAAATAACGTATATTGACATGCTATGGCATGATTAACCTTGTTTGAAGACGACCTTTTATTATTTCTTGTCAAATCACTTAATTCTCAGAATCTGCATAACTATGTTGGGAGAGAGTAATTTCATGGGTAAGTGAAACTTTTGTTGAAGACACCTTTTTAATAGTTAGATGAATAGATTGCATTTCTCAAGAAAATAGTTGGTAATACATGTGGTTCATTATCTATACCATTTGTAGCTGTGACTTTAGATTTTCTTAATCCTCAGGGTAATAAGTCTAGCATTTTTTTTCAAATGGGAACTCCCCAATCAAGCTTGGGAATGAAGGATTTTATTGTTTTTTTTTCAAATTTTTGGTGAGCTTTTAGGAAAATGTTTGCACTAGAAATTAGAATATAGTTTCAAAAATTTAAAACTATAATTTCATATCACAAAAATACCAGGATGCTCCAGTTTAGGATTTTTCTAGCTGGAGATCATTTAATGATACGTACCTTTCAAAATATTTGCTTGACTAAAAAATCCATACAAAGGAAAAAAAATAGAAGCAAAGACAAGAAACTAAGAAAGTAGGGAAGAGTTCAAGATTTCTTCTTGTAAAATGCCCCATGCATTTTCTTGAGAAGGGCAATCAGTTTTTTTTGCTTTTCTTTTGTTATACCCGATTTCCTGATATTGTTTCTCAGTTGGAGTTGTAAAGTTTCTCTCCACTAATTGGAGTTATGATGTTAGAAATCATTCAGTTGATACAATTGAAGGATTTGCAGAAAAGGCCCTCTAATTCATTGAACAATATGGAGCTAAAGTAGAAGGTATTTTGTGGTAGTCTGCAGATGTTGATGAAGTCCACCCCATATTGCACCACATTTTTAGAAGCACACTAGTCCTCGATTCTTGGCCATAGGTTTCGATTCTTGGCTTGGTGAATATTGAACCTGTCACATGCTCCGAACCTAAGACCCTCTTCAATCTTCAATCTGATCTCAAAATTATTCAACATCCCTCTCCTCAATGTGACAGCATCAATTAGGGCTGAAGATGCTTCAAAAATTGTCCGAAGAGAGGATTATAGAAAAAGTTCCATTCCTGGCTGTACAAAAATATGTCATAACATTCGAGAAAAGAATTATGTCCCTGCGGTTGTCTAAGTGTGGACCAAAATGTATCTAGCCCAAGCGCACCAATACGTTTGTTCAAGAGTTCTTGGTTTTGTTTCAATCCTTATACTGTAATTAATTAATGTAAAACCGGTAGCTATTAAATCTTTGTTAAGGGTTTGATATGGTGTTGCCTTCGCGGGTGCGCTTGTAGGCAGGCCATATAATTAATAAAATGATTTTATTTTGTGTTGGGGAGGAATAACCTTCCCAGTGATCCGATCCGGTTCTGGGTCGGATGCGGTGTCTCTTCTTTATGGTGTGGAATATTTCTTGGTTGTTGATCTCTTAAATCATTTAATAGCCATAAAAATCTCAAGATACATTCAATAAATTTGTTTAAACGATTTATTTTGTTAAAAATGGTCCATTTAGTTCTTCTAACATAAGTTATGATTGCTTAAACAAACACTTAAATATTTCATTCTACAACACAAAATTTTGATCCTTAAAAATCATGAATCTGTAAAATTAATATTGGTGTGACATATAATGATGAATAAATTTTCTTTCGAAGATCAAAGTACCTTCTTAACACAATAATGCCACCAACATTGAGACAATTCTCTAAGTTTTATTCTAACATCATTAGTACTTTCTAATTCATGTTTCCATGGTTTATACTATAAAAAATTGTAATTGTTGATAATTTATGGTTTAATTATGGTTAAGTATTGTGATTATTGATAATTTATGATAAAAAAATATCTTATTAAACTCATAACTCTGATAATAAGGATAACTTATTAACCTTATTAGACTTTGATAATAATTATTATTGAGTATATTGGTTCTTATTTTATGATGAATCTTGAGCTACAATAGTGTTTTTATTTCTCTTACAAGGTCTCTAGATCAACCTTCTTTTCTTTTACAGTTCATCATTTTCTTTCTAATCACATTTTGATCGATTTGGCTTTGGTAGACTGATATACTTGTTAAACTAGCTGTAAGTTAAAGTTTGGTATGGATACCGGTCCTTTCCTCTGTGGTTCTCTGCTCTCATTACATGGTAAAACCACTATCTCATTTTCTTGAGTTGTTTGTGCTTGCATAACTCTCTCCATCACAACCATATAACAAAGCGAAAATCTAAATGAGTCACATAATTAAAGATATAGATATAATCTTGTAATCTTGGATGGTGATAATCTACCCATAATTGACGATGTATAATTCTCTAAAAGATTACACTAGTGAAATGGTATACTGGCATGTTTTTTGTAACAAATCTTTAATGCTGGTGTAATTACTCACCACGAGTTCATTTTACAACACAATTTACATAGCACTTTAAGTATTTGGATAATTGAAGTTGAAATTTGTCACCAATTAAAGTGCTCTAAAATAGTGAAATCTATTCCAATTCACAATGGATAAACTCTGATATCTTATTACCTTTAGATGATCATTGTTCATTAGCATCTGTTCATTATTTTATTGTTCAATCCGATCTAAAAACACAGAGATAACACTTTTTGAATGTTGATCATACTATTCACTAATTATTTGGGTTGGATTGTTGTTCTCATTGTCCTTTAGCAATAGAAGTTGCTTGGCATTTCTCTAGTCTATTATTGCAAGAGCACAACTCTCTCAACATGATCTTCTAATAAATTTAATTTTGCACTGCCATTGTCATTCAGGTTACATGTATTTGCTCATTTACTACTATATTCTCAATGGAAAATCGTGCAGACTTGGATTTCAGTTTAGATGTTGAGTATAATGTTACATGAGGTTTCGTGATTCAAGTTTAATTGCATATAGTGGATAAAGATGTCTAAAAATAAATGGAAAGGAGAAACTTGCTAATGATAGTTCATGTGATTATGGCTGAATTGAATCACATGTTTAAGGTGGTAGAGAAGAAGTATCACAACAGGGGTAAAAAATCAGTAAGAAGAAACAACCTATTTTAGAACATAATGGAAGAGTTTGGTATAATCATGACTTGGTACTCTAAAGGTATCACTATAAGGTCTATCTAAGGATGATGCACATAAAGAAGAAAATATTGGCAATCAACTAATGAACTTGAAATATCAGGGTAATAATGAAGGTTATTTTAAGGAACCTGTAAGGTATGATAAATAGAATGATTAGAGAAGATAAGTTGTGTGCATAACAACATATATAGCAATGGGAGAGCCACATTGTAAAGTTTTTCATAGGTGACTAACTATATGAATGAATTATGGATAACAAGACGTATGATCACTAGATTTCATTATGTTGATGTCTTAAAACATGAAAAGATAAGCGGATTACAATTGGTAGCTATCTTAATGAATTTATTTATCAGATATTACCCAAGTTGGAAATAGTAACAACATTTCCAAGGTATATCAGTGCTATAGGAGAGGAGGATAAGAAACCACAATGATTAGGGGTGAGAAATTAAAGTCAATTTAATGAAGTGAAGAAACTTCCATTTTTGAAGCCAGTAGACATGGAATAGTAGGAAATCAAGACAGGGAGAAAAAGAAAAATATATCTATGAATATTGGGTAGGAGGAAATGAAGGGATGTTCTATCAAGAAGAAATTTCTTTTAAAGTTATTGATGAGTAGAGCTAGAAACATGATTGGTAATGGTCATAACGATGATCTACATATTTAAAAATGTGAAGGTGTGAAGTTGCATGATGACCAAATGATAATAAACGAGGAAGATATAGGAAGGAATGTTGCTGGGAATTTTATACGGATACCTTGAGAAGGATTGTGTACATAGTGACAAAAGAAGTGAAAGTAATTAATAGAGAATGTACTTGACTCATTATTTCACAAGTAGGACTTCCCATAACATTAAAAGAGGTTGTTCCATATAACACCTCACATTTAAGTTTCTCATGGACAAAGATGGCAGTAGTGTTTCCAACTGTTTCAAAATCTAAAATAATGATACTATTTAAAAAGAATGAGTTTTTTTCCCAACTTGATGAAACTAAATTTATGATAAAGCAATCAAGTGGTATTGAGATACGAACTTTACGAACTCGACAAGATAAGAAAATATTTATGTGGATGAAGTGTTGATTGTTAAATAAGTCAACATGGATCAACAAATCCTTGTGCAAGTAAATTAAGCATGATATAAAATTAAATCATGATGAAAAAATGTTTATATGCAATTGCATATAGCAGTATTGGAATCAATAAGCCAAAGGGTAAATGGATGTAAAATCAAGGGATTTTAATTTTGATATAGATGATTTAAATAATGATAGTATCACTAGTAATATATTAAACTATGAATTTCACCAAAATTTCTTCGAGGAAGGAAGAATATATGACGAGAGATTAAGACTCAAGATGATTAGGCTCATGTGAAATTTAACGATGTACCTAGATAATTATACCGTTGGTGTAAATGATCAACTACCTAGTAGAAATAAGTCGAACTGATTATTGAAAAGTAATTGACAACTTGATGAAAACATATTGACGATATTTCATGCTACCATGGTAGGAAGATAATGATGTATATATGGTTCTTTTAGTGATAAGGTATACATACGATAGTAGCGATATGCATAGGTATTATAACATTATGTCAAGGTATATTAACATAGTCATTTACTACGTGATGATAGTTATTTAATGTTCAATACTCATGATGGATATGATATGCATAACGTGGCATAGGAATTATGATGTTATAATATGAGGATTATTGACATGTGGTTCATTTATGTGAACTCATGATATGTCTTAATATAATTATGTTGATGGTATAACTGAAGCATGCGATACTTCCGTACAAATCTATGACATGCATGAGCATGCAGTTCCTTATTATTCATAATGTTGTGATTAACAAAGATGAACGTTCTCATGATGACATGCAAGAGTTGGCATGTGGATTATTTCCTATGATACTATGATGGTATGGTTAATGCATTTGATGCATGTTTAGATGTGATGATTCATAGGACTCCACAAATGGGCCAAGATGGCCGGTTTATTTGATGATCTCGTGCGACCTCATACGAACGAGGGAGAATAAGTAACACCATATGGGCTAGGGACAAACCTCAATCAACACTACATATGCCAGTGATTCCTTTGTCTTGTGTATAGCTCTAGAAGAGCTATGGGACCATCTTTAGGAGGCCAAGTGCCTGATGTTCTAGGCTAGGTGCCTATTATTGAATTGGGATGCCGAAGTCTGTAAAGGACTTCGATGCCTGGGGTTGTGCGCCTTAGTAGTTGTGGAGGGAGTGGACCAGCCTTGCGAGATGCCCGGGGTCATTGAGTACTGGACCAGATGCCTACCTTGGGGCAAATGAGGTTTGAGTCTAGCACGAGCCTTGGGGCCAGCCTTGGACTAGGATACAGACCGGGTCAGGCTTATCCTGGTGCCAAAAGTGGGAAAAAGGACAGAGATTCCTTGAGATTTCCTGGAGCGTTGGGGACTTTCGATGCCTACTAGTTATACTAGTTCAGTAGAGGGTGTTGGCAACATGAAGTAAATAAAATAATAAATAATACATAATACATAATTCAGCATAACTTTGGGACGAAGTTCCTTAAAGTGGGAGAGTATGTAATATCCCTACCCTTAATAATAAATAATAAATAATACAAAATAAATAATAATAATATAAATAATAAATCATAAATGCTAAATAATAAATGATACAAGAAAATAAATAAAAATAGTAATAACTATACTAAAGCTGTGAATAAGAATAAATAGAAATAAAACAAAGAAAACAAAAGAAAAATCAGTAAAGCTATCAAAAAGAAGAAAATAAAACAAGAATGCTAAAAATCAAAAGAAAAGTAAAGAAATAAAACAAGAAAGCTAAAAATCAAAGTCGCATGTAGACACATGGATTGTGTGCATGTGGTTCCCATCCAATGTTTGCTCTATTTATTAGATGGTGAGGAGGATGGGAGGCATTCCATCTTTTCGAGATTCTATCTTTCATTCTCTTGGGAGAATGGTGTTTTAAGGCATAGGAGTCACTTGTAGTAATACGTTGATTGAGGGCTCGAGGGTCGCCAATTGTAGCAAATCCTTGCACAATTGAGCCTATGGTTGGGTGGAGAGTCATCCCCAAAACCTTGTTGCGGTAAGCCTACTTCTACCACAGGTAAGCACTATTCATAGTTGAATTTAGTTTATTAATTACATGTTTATTTGGCTAGGTAAGTGCCACTCTAATTTAAATTTAATATTAATTAGTAAAGTTAATTAGATATTTATTTTTGGACTGTCTGAGATTCTATCTTTCATTATCTTGGGAGAATGGTGTTTTAAGACATAGGAGTCACTGGTAGTAGTGCGTTGATTGAGGGCTCGGGGGTGGCCAGTTGTAGCATATCCTTGCATAATTGAGCCTATGTTTGGGAGGAGAGTCGTCCCAAAACCTTGTTGTCATCTAGCAAAGATCGATCACAGGTAATATAGCATCCAAGTTACAGCCATTTGCAGATAAATATGACCCACAAGGTTACCTCAAATGAAGTGCATATTTGTTCAAAGTCCAAGCACCAAAGGAATCTCCTTCTCTAGTCAAGAATTCAAAGCGCTAAAAATAATTATAGCTAAAATGTATTGTAGCTAATTGGTTTGTTCTAAGTTTTCTGGTATTGTTTCGATATTTATGTTGTAATTAATGAATGTAAAACACGGTAGCTATTAAAGCTTTGTTAAGGGTTTGATATGGTGTTGCCTTCACGGGTGTGCTTGCAAATAGACCATCTTATTAATAAAATTATTTTATTTTGTCTTTTGGGGAGGGATAACCTTCCCAGTCATCCGATATGGTTCTAGGTTGGGTGGCGGTGTCTCTTCTTTATGGTGTGGAATATTTCTTTGGTTGTTTGATTTCTTAAAGCCCTTAGAGTAATCATTTAATAGCCATAAGAATCTCAAGATACATTCAATAAATTTGTTTAACAATCCATTTAATTCTTCTATCATAAGTTATGATTGCTAAACAGATACTTAAATATTTCACTCTACAACACAAAATTTCAATTTATCTCTATCCTTAAAAATTATGAATCTGTAGAATTAATATTGGTGTGACATATAATGATGAATAAATTTTCTTTCGAAATTCAAGTACCTTTTAACACAATAACGCCACAAATATTCTTAAGCTTTAGTAATTCGAATATAGGTTGAGACATTTCTCTAAGTTTTATTCTGACATCATTATTACCTTCTAACTCATGTTTTCAATGGTTTTATACTACAAAATTTGTGATTGTTGATAATTTATGGTTTAAGTATTGTGATTGTTGATAATTTATGATAAAATCTATCTTATTAAAACTCATAAACTCTGATAATAAGGATAACTTATTAACATTATTATTATTAGATTCTGATAATAATTATTATTGAGTACATTGGTTCTTACTTTATGCTTCTTCAAGTGATGAATCTTGATATTGAGTTACATTAGTGTTTTATTTCTCGTACAAGGTCTCTATATCAACCTTCTTTGCTTTTTACCATTCACAAAGTGAAAATTCTAAATGAGTCACATAATTAAGATATAGTTTTATTATGACTCAATGAATCATTGGAAAAGTATATAATCTTATAATCTTGATGGTGATAATCTACCCATAATTGGCGATATATAATTCTCTTAAAGTTCGCACTATTGATATGGTATACTAGCATGCTGGTGTAACTACTCACCACGAGTTCATTTTACAACACAGTTTACATAGCACTTGAAGTAATTGGATAATTGAAGTTGAAATTGTCACGAATTAAAGTGCTCTAAAATAGTGAAATCTGTTCCAATTCACAATGGATAAACTCTGATATCTTATTACCTTTAGCTGATCGTTGTTCACTTGCATCTGTTCATTATTTTATGGTTCAATCTGATCTTCTAATAAATTTAATTTTGCATTGAAATTGCCATTTAGATTACATGTATCTGCTCATTTACTACTCATATCATTTGTATATTAAACATCATCAAGCTACGGGATGGTATATTTTAGTCTAAGTGGCAAATCGTACAGATTTGGATTAAAGTTCAAATGTTGAGTATAATGTTACATGAGGTTCGTGATTCAAGGTTAATTGCATATAATGGTTAAAGTTGTCTAAAGAGAAATGGGAAGGAGAAAATTGCAAATTTTTTTAAGGATGATAACGAATGATAGTTCATGTGATTATGGCCAACTTGGATCAGATAATTAAAGTGCTAGAGAAGAAGTATCACAAAAAAGATAATAAATCACTAAGAAGAGACAACCTATTTTGGAACATAAAAGAAGAGTATTGTGGTATTTTGGGACATAATGGAAGAATTTGGTATAAACATAACTTGGTACTCTAAAGGTATCACTACAATGTCTATCTAAGGATGATGCACATAAAGAAGAAAATATTGGCAATCAACCAATGAAGTTGAATAATTATGGTAATAATTTTACGGAACTTGGACGGTATGATAAAATGATTGGAAAGGATAAGTTGTGTGTGTGACAACATCTATAACAATTTTCCCTCTAATGGGAGAGCCACATTGTAAAGTTCTCCATAGATGACCAACTATATGAATGAATTATGGATAACAAGACATATGATGAGGTAAGTTTATTATGTTGATAAGCGGATTACATTTGGTAGCTATCTTAATGAATTTATTTTTCAGGTATTATCCAAGTTGGGAAAGAGTAATGTATGAAGTTGCATGATGACCAAGTAATGATAAAATTGGAAGATATAGGAAGGAATGTGGCTAGAAATTTTATAAGGATACCGTAAGAAGGATTGTGTACATAGTGACAAAGAAGTAAAAGTCAATTAATAGAGGTTGTATTGACTAGGACTTTCCATAACATTAAAAGAGGTTGTTTCCACATAACACCTCACATTTAAGTTTTCATGGACAATGACGGTAGTAGTGTTTCCAATTGTCTCAAAATCTAAAATAATGATACTATTTAATAAGAAAGAGTATTTTGCCCAACTTAAGGAAGGGGTCAATTTATGATAAAGCAATCAAGTGGTATCGAGATACGAACTTGACGAACTCAACGGGATAAGAAAATATTTCTTTGGATGAAGTGCTAATTGTTAAATAAGTCAACATCGATCAACAAATCCTCGTGCAAGTAAATTAAGAATGATATAAAATTAAATCATGATGAGTACTAAGGGATTTTAATTTCGATTTAAATAATGATGGTATAATGAGAGATTAAGACTCAAGATGATGAGGCTCATGTACTTAGATGATTATACCGATGGGGG
Organism: Pinus taeda; assembly: GCA_000404065.3. NCBI lineage: Eukaryota > Viridiplantae > Streptophyta > Pinopsida > Pinales > Pinaceae > Pinus > Pinus taeda. The sequence continues at coordinate 84,881 of APFE031512685.1, forward strand.
TAAATGATCAGCTACCTAGTAGAAAGAAGTGGAAATGATTATTGAAAAGTAGTTGACAACTTGAGGAAAACATATTGACAATGTTTCATGATATCATGGTAGGAAGATAATGGTCCACATATGGTTCTTATAGTGATAATGTATCCATATGATAATAGCGATATGCATAGGTATTATGACGTTATGTCAAGATATATTGACATATTCATTTATTAAGTAGGTAGTTAATGTTCAATACTCATGATGGATATGATATGCATAACGTGGCATAGGAATTATGATGCTATAATATGAGGATTATTGACATATAAAGCCATGATATGTCTTTGATATAACTATGTTAATGTTATAACTGAAGCATGCGATAGTTACGTACAAATTTATGACATGCATAAGCATGCAATGCATTATTACTCCTAATATTGCGATTAGAAATAATAATTATTTTCTATGATACTAAGATGGTATGGTTAATGCATTGGATGCACGTTGAGATGTGATGATTCACCCGACTCCACAAATGGGCCGAGAGGGCTGGTTTATTTGATTATCTCGTGCGAGCCCATACGCACGAGGGAGAATAAGTAACACCATATGGGTTGGGGACAAACTCAATCAACACTACATATGTCAGTGGTTCCTTTGTTTTGTGTAGCTCTTGAAGGGCTATGGGACCATCTTGAGGAGGCCAAGTGCCTGATGTTCTAGGCTAGGTGCCTGTTATTGGATTGGGATGCCGAAGTCTAGAAGGGATGTAAAGGACTTCGATACCTGGGGCTGTACGCCTTCATAGTTGTGGAGGGAGTGGGCTAGCCTTGCGAGATGCCCGGGGTCATTGAGTACCAGACTAGATGCCTGCCTTGGGGCAGATGAGGTCTGAGTTAGGCGCGAGCCTTGGGGCCAGCATTGGACTAGGATACAGACCAGGTCAGGCTTATGCCTGGTGCCGAAAGTGGGAAAAAGGACAGAGATTCCTTGAGATTTCCTGGGATGTTGGGGACTTTCGATGCCTACTCATTATACTAGTTCAGTAGAGGGTGCTGGCAACATGAAGTAAATAAAATAATAAATAATAAAAATAATAAATAATTCAGCTTAACTTTGGGACGAAGTTCCTTAAAGTAGGAGAGTATGTAATATCCCTCCCCTTAATAATAAATAATAATATAATAATATAATAATAAATATAAATAACAAATAAATCACTTAATAATAAATGTTAAATAATAAATGATATTAAAAATATATATACAAGAAAATAAAAAAAATAAAAATAGTAATAACCATACTAAAGCTCTAAATAAGAATAAATACAAATAAAACAAGAAAATTGTCAAAAAGAAGAAAATAAACAAGAAAGCTAAAAATCAAAAGAAAAGTAAAGAAACAAAACAAGAAAAGCTAAAAATCAAAAGAAAGTTGCATGTAGACACGTGGAGTGTGTGCATGTGGTTCCTCTTCCAATGTTTGTTCTATTTAATAGATGGTGAGGAAGATGAGAGGCATCCCTGCATTCCATCTTTCCGAGATTGTTTCTTTCATTCTCTTGGGAGAATGGTTTTTTAAGACACAGGAGTCACTCGCAGTAGTATGTTGATTGAGGGCTCAGGGGTGGCCGGTTGTAGCAAATCCTTGCACAATTGAGCCTACGGTTGGGAGGAGAGTCATCCCCAAAACCTTCTTGTCATCTAGTAGAGATTGATCACAGGTAATATAGCATCTAGGTTACAGCCATTTGCAGATAAATATGACCCACAAGGTTACCTCAAATGAATTGCGTATCTGTTCAAAGTCCAAGCACCAAAGGAATCTCCTTCTCTTGTCAAGAATTCAAAGCGTTACAAATTATTATGGCTAAAATGTATTGTAGCTAATTGGTTTGTTCTGAGTTTCCTAGTATTGTTTTGATCTTTATGTTGTAATTAATGAATGTAAAAACCGGTAGCTAATAAAGCTTTGTTAATGGTTTGATATGGTGTTGCCTTCGCGAGTGCGCTTGCAGACGGGCCATCTTATTAATAAAATGATTTTATTTTGTGTTTTGGGGAGGGATAACCTTCCCAGTCATCCGATCCGGTTCTGGGTTGGGTGGCGGTGTCTCTTCTTTATGGTGTGGAATATTTCTTTGATTGTTTGATTTCTTAAAGACCTTAGAGTAATCATTTAATAGTCATAAGAATCTCAAGATACATTCAATAAATGTGTTTAACAATCCATTAATTCTTCTAACATAAGTTATGATTGCTAAACAGATACTTAAATATTTCACTCTACAACACAAAATTTCAATTTATCTTTATCCTTAAAAATCATGAATCTGTAGAATTAATATTGGTGTGACATATAATGATGAATAAATTTTCTTTCGAAATTCAAGTACCTTTTAACACAATAAGGCCACAAATATTCTTAAGCTTTAGTCATTCGAATATGGGTTGAGACAATTCTCTAAATTTTATTCTGACATCATTATTACCTTCTAATTCATGTTTTCAATGGTTTTATGCTACAAAATTTGTGATTGTTGATAATTTATGGTTTAAGTATTGTGATTGTTGATAATTTATGATAAAATATATCCTATTAAAACTCATAAACTCGGATAATAAGGATAACGTATTAGCCTTATTATTATTAGATTCTGACAATAATTATTATTGAGTATATTGGTTCTTATTTTATGCTTCTTCAAGTGATGAATCTTGATATTGAGTTACATTAGTGTTTTATTTCTCGTACAAGGTCTGTATATCAACCTTCTTTTCTTTTTACAATTCACAAAGCGAAATTCTAAATGAGTCACATAATTAAGATATAGTTTTATTATGACTCAATGATTCATTGGAAAAGTATATAATCTTATAATCTTGATGGTGATAATCTACCCATAATTGACAATATATAATTCTCTAAAAGTCCGCATTATTGATATGGTATACTGGCATGCTGGTGTAACTACTCACCACCAGTTCATTTTACAACACAGTTTACATAGCACTTAAAGTAATTGGATAATTGAAGTTGCAATTTTCACCAATTAAAGTGCTCTAAAATAGTGAAATTTGTTCCAATTCACAATGGATAAACTCTGATATCTCATTACCTTTAGATGATCATTGTTCACTTTGGAAATTACTCGCAGGAAAGTAAGCATCCTGTAACTTTCAAAAACAAGTCAACTCAACTATCTTAAAAGAAAATTAGATGCCCATAGGCCCTAAGGGTTGAGCCCTACTCTGATACCATACGTAACAGTCCAAAAATAAATATATAATTAACTTTACTAATTAACATTTAATTTAAATCAGAGTGGCACTTACCTAGCCAAATAAACATGTAATTAATAAACTAAATTCAACTATTAATAGTGCTTACCTGTGGTAGAAGTAGGCTTACCGCAAAAAGGTTTTGGGGATGACTCTCCACCCAACCGTAGGCTCAATTGTGCAAGGATTTGCTGCAATTGGCCACCCCCGATCTCTCAATCAACGTACTATTGCCAGTGACTCCTATGTCTTAAAACACCATTCTCCCAAGAGAATGAAAGATAGAATCTCAGAAATATGGAATGCCTACCATCCTTCTCACCATCTAATAAATAGAGCAAACATTGGATGGTAACCACAGGCACACACTCCATGTGTCTACATGCAACTTTGATTTTTAGCTTTCTTGTTTTATTTTCTTCTTTTTGATAGCTTTACTAACTTTTTTATTGTTTTCTTTGTTTTATTTCTATTTATTCTTATTTAGAGCTTTAGTATAGTTATTACTATTTTTATTTTTATTATTTATATTTATTTTCTTATATCATTTATTATTTAACATGTATGATTTATTATTTTTATTACTTATTATTAAGGAAAGGGATATTACACTTTCCTATTTGCTTTTCAACCATACTCTTGAATTCTTTAAAGTATTCAAACATGTCACTTTTGTTTCTTATAAAGTATACCTAGGTGTATCTAGTGCTGTCATCAATAAATATAAGAAAGTAATATGCTCCACCAAGTGACTTAGTTTGCATTGGACCACATACATCAGTATGCACTAGTTCAAGTATTTCACGTTTTCTTCTATTTTCATGCATAAGAAATTCTTCCCTATGTTGTTTTCCTAGTGCACAACCTTCACATTCAAAGTGTTCACCCTTTCTAATTGGAAGACCTTCTACCATCAGTTTCTTTTGTAGTAACATTAGGTCATTATGATTTAAGTGTCCATACCTTTGATGCCAAAGTTATATAGTTGAGATGCCTGTTGATGCCAAAGCTTAATGCCCATTCTTCATTACATCCAACTTGTATAAGCCTCCAACTCTCATTCTTTTTGCAATAACCTTGTAGTTGTCCTGCACATCCTTTACCAAACAATGTAATTTCATAAATTCAACTTTTAAATGTTGATCTGTGATAGGCGAGACTGAAATTAAGTTCTTCTTTAATCCTGGAACATACACCACATTTTGAATTTTTTTTTCTTGTCCATTAGGCATCATAACACTAATATTACCATAACCTTTAATTTCATGTGATATATTATCTCCTAAATAGATGTGTCGACCATTATTAATCTCATGATAAGTATCAAACCGATCTCTTTTGCATGACATATGGATTGATGCACCAGAATCTATAAACCAAGCATTATCATCATCAGTTTCTGCTAATAAAGTAGCATTGGACACAAAAAATTTAAGATTGCTAACATCTTGATTAATTGATTCATCTCTATCAACATAATTTCTTGAATGCCTTCTTTGTTAAAATCAATCAGACCTCCTTTTCATGCAATTCTTAGCAAAATGACCAGGTTTTCCACAGTAATAACACACATCATCTCTACTTGATTTGGCATTTGTCCTTGGTAAAGGGGTACCTTGAAATGATTTTACCTGTGGCTTTCTACCTTTTTTTTTCTCTCACTGTTTGCCTTTGAAGGACTGCTTCCCTTTGGCCATCAATACCAAATCTGAATTGGGAGATTTCTGTTTAAGGCTTCTCCTTTGCTCTTCTTCCTGCATAAGTATACCTGCCAACTCATCAAAAGTAGGAGCCTTCTCTCTAGCTGAAAGGCCAATTATAAACATTTGATATTCATCAAGCATTCCATTTAATGTCACAGTAACCAAGTCTGTACTAGATATTCATTCACCAATGTCACCTAATTTATCCTTTAGATCTTTAATTCTAGAAATAAAATCACTAACACTTTCATTTTCTTCCATCTTAATTGAAAGAAACTTACTCTTTAAATACAATATTCGATTTGTAGTCTTCGTCTCATACAAATTTTTTAGAGTTTCCCATGTCTCCTTGGATGTTTTGCATTTCTAATGTGTGGAATAATGTTGTCCTTAACTATCATCTGCAAAAGCACATTTTCTTTGTTTTCTCGTCGCTCCCAATCTTGAATTGCAACATCTGTGGCTTGAGGGGACACTAGCTTAACTTCAGCTCCAGACACAATCGCCCATGTATTGTTGCCTTCCATCAAAGTCTACAACTTAAACTTCCAATTTGCATAATTTTCACCATCTAACTTATTAGAGTCAGATAAATAAGGTTCTGCCAATATATTAGCCCTTGTCAATAAGCTTTTGAATCCTTAAGTACCAACCACCAAGATACAAAATTTTCACAACTTCAATAATTAATTTCCTTAATAATAACAACCATCTTTCCTTTTTTTTTTCTTTTTTTGATATCACCAATAATAACACCCTCTTTTTTTTCTTCTTTTTTTCTTTTTTATCACAAATACATCAAAACATGAATTAACTGGAACAAATGTATACACGTTTTAAGCTTCATACCACATGTTTTGCTTCAAATGGAATTTATGAGAAATAAAATGTGAACTGCAAGCAACATTACAGAAATTTACTTCATGTCAAGATCTACCGTTGATGTGGAATTAGGAAAAAAATATTGCTCAGACTTGAATTCTTAAACAGCCACCCTAGCAAAGTCTTACAACACATAATTCAACAACATAGAACTGAAATAAAAGGATCAGAACCCTCCTATTAAAATTAACTGCATTGACTCTTCACTACCAAACTCAGAAACAAACTCAAAACTTCAAATGGGTGGTTGTCCTTCCCGACAACCATTGTTGTTGCAGAAGCAGCTCAGTGAATAGCTACACCCTTCTCCCAAATCGATTTACACCACTGCCTCAGCAAAAATGCTTTCTTCAGAACTTAACACAACACAGATTATATATATAAAAAATTCGGCAGAGTGACGCTCTAGTCAAAATGACAGAATATTAACCACGATACAAAACACCATAAGCCAAAAAATTGATGGATTGATAACATCAAGCAACTGGTGAGACTTTAGTTTTCCCTCACCGCACCAGCGCAAACTTATGCACAGCTTCTGGACAATACGCCCTCCACACTTCCACTGCGCCACAACTTGTTATTCTCACACCTCCAGCCTCTCTGGAATGCACCCTCTCAGAATAACCTTGCAGCACTCAACCTCACCTCGCTCTGATACCAAATCAGAGATCACACAGTTAAACACATAAACACAGAACTTGTCTTCAGTCATGGCTGAACAAGTTTTTATACACAATAAAGAACCTTTTGGAGTCTTTCTGGGGTCGGTGGCTTCTTCAGGAACCTATCCAGCTCTGCCGAATTCTAGAAGAAGCTAGATGCAGCATTAATGGTGGTGGTTGGAATTACTATTGTTTTTCCAACAGATATAGTAGAAACAAATCAAAGAGGCGCAATGGTGATAAGAGAGATGAGGGTTACACTGGTCGGGACTTAACGAATTTAGAGATGAAGGCCTAGATTTGGCGCAATGGAAAAGCAGAGGAGCACAACACTCATCTTCTTTAAATTCCCAACGGAAGTCCATCACTTGACAATGTCGAGAGGCGGAAACTCAATTTTCGTTCGAGGGATGTCATCACTTGATAGCATCGGGCCGACAGCTTGAGCGCGGAAGGTCTCGTTAAGTCTCAAGTGGAAAGGGCTTGTCTATTGTGAACAGGTTAGAGGACCAGACTCACGTGGTGGAGTGGGTCCCACGTGGAAGTTATAGCTCGACGACTTGTGTAAATTCTCTTTTTATTGCATCAACTATAAGGAACAGGCTTTTGTGGCAACAACATGACCTTTAATTAAAGTGACCAAGTGTTCAATGGACAGTGGGATAGCAACGGGGATTGACAGTTACACGGAGTATTATGTGGAGTAGTGGGACAACCCAGAGGTTTTATGTCAAAGGTCTTAAAGCACAAAAGTATTGTGAATGAGCATTTAAATAGACGGACGGTTGGGCCTCGGCTTTTATAAGCCTTGGCTATGAGGAACGATCATGTGGTAAAGTTTGAAGGGTTCAAGGTTGGACCAGAGGAAAAGAGTTAAGTTAGATAAAAAACTTTAACAAAGGTATGCGCGACTATTTGAATAGGTAAGGGCCGAGGCCATGGGATTTTGAATATATAAATATGGTCATGCCCTTTCGGCTCCTCCCACTAAAACTGAAATCCTTCCACTGTATATTCTGTAAAAGGATTTATATCCAAAAAGGGATTGAAGGAAGTGTGGTTTCGAAATAGGTCTAGGCAGTGTAGGGTTCTTAAGCAAACTCAGAATTGGGTCTGCATCATCATGGCTCCCTTTTGGTCTTTTTCATACCATATATAAGGGAAAAATTATAATTGAGTATCATACATTTCATGCATTGGTTGATACACATATGTGTGGCATGTCACAAATAAATTGTTGGCATATTTTTGCAGGGCCATGGGGATATGTTTAACAATCAATGATGTTTATGCATATATCTTTTGTTACCATTATGATTTGGGTTAAAATGAGGGGAGTGTGATTGCAAGCTGGGATGTGAAAGGTCGTACATATGATGGATGGTTACGATGAACTTTAGTTAATTTGTATGAGAAGCCTTTGAATGAAGGCATTTTTTTGTCTTTTGTGTGGAAAGGCAAATAATGTTGGGCCTAACGACTACATTTCCAAACAGTCAACTTGTGAAATGATACATGGATACATGGGATATATGAAAGTAGATAACAATGACTCTCAACTGCTAATTATATTATTCAAAATGACACACATAAATGAAGTCAAGTGTAAATCATTTTAATCTCTATATTATTAACATGAACCTAGATTAATAGAGTATTGAGGAATTATGAGATGGGAACCAACAATAGCCATGGCTTTATATAAATAGTTTAGGGAAGTAATTCAACCAAAACTAAAAACAAATATTTCACAAATGGAGACTCGTAGTCTTTTTGTCCTTTTTTTACTTTTCAAATCTAGGAAAACTTCACCCAACTCCAAGACAATGGGTGCTAGGAAATTACAATGATTTATGAGGTTAAACAAGGAGGAAGGGCATTGTATTACATGCAAAATGATAGTAATAACCTAAAAAAGTCATTAGCTAGTGAGAGAATAGCAGTTGTAAATGCTTGATCCAAGAAGTGAGGTTGTATATATGAGAGAAACCAATGCTCGGTCCTCTGAATTGTACATACAGGGGGTAATATATTTTCATGTGATATCAGTAACAACCTTCCAAAAGAAATCACAATATCTAATCATTTCATACATGTAATCAAAGGCTTCAACTACGTACGGGTCTACTGTAGTTAATGGCATAAAACAATATGCATACTTAGTTTTTGTTTAAATCAACAGCATATATTTGAGGAAAAGATAGCTTGGACCACTTGTCATGTTCGAAACATATAGCTTAAAAAGAACACAGGGAAATGAAAAAAATAATGATGGGAGGGGACTAACCGTTTTGTATATACGAAAAACAAACCTTATCATTAACAATACTTGCTACACTATAATAAAAAACGAGCCATACCTTGACCCTGAATAATAAAATGGTGGTTGAGATGCGGTTCTAGGAAGTTGTTACATCCAAGCCAACATTTCTTTGCAAATTCAACCGGAGTCTTGCCAATATTTATAGCTCACAAACCAACATTTGTTGTCAAACTCAAATGAAAACTAACACCAACTCCAATGGGGTAGTGGCCTAGAGGTTTGACCCCACTTTTGGAGCATGTCTCTTCACAAAAATTCACTAAGCTACCTCACTACTAACGTTGTATTAATTTGGAATAAGTGTTTGACACGTTAGTGCATAAAAATCACGTATGATACTTCACTAGGTGTGGTAAATTAATGTTGTTGGGCCATCTGTAATCAAGGTTTAATAAAGTCCAAATCGAAGTACCATCCACATTTAATGTCGTGAGTAAAACAATATGATGTCATTGCATGTAAAATTTTACAAAGGAGTTATCACAAGGTAATTGGAACGTGAGATACATTGTAAATGTTGGTCGGATCACAAGTTAACACATGCAGGGCATAATTGTTACCTTGATATAATATATATGACACTTCATACATGGTTATTTCAAACATATTTCGACCTTTGCAATATGAGACATGGATTTGTATATTTGTTTACAATGTCAAATACTGTATATTGAATTTGGGGTTTACTTTATATAATAGATATGCAGTTTTTGGGTGAGTTAAGCTCCCAATATTTTTTTCACAAAACTTTTGCCATTGTAAAATAGAGATCCTTATCTTTCAATCACCAAATGGTTATGAACTATGGAGGGAGGTGGTGTCTATTTCATCAAATTACCATGGCAAAGCTCACTAATGATCACATTCTTCACACGCATATGCCTTTCAAAATAATAAAATAATAGATCATTGCATAATGGTCAAAAACTCCTTATTTCAACTTGTGCTCATATAAAACAAAACATAATAGAATAAAAACCTCCTTATTACACTAAAGGCTTTGAGCTCTGCCTTTATATTTTTGATGGCTCTATGGAAATCAGGATGCCCTCCTAGAATGATCTTTTTTGCCTGGCTGGTTTTCAATAACAGAAATCTAACATGGGATAATCTGAGGAAGAGGAATTGGAATGGCCCCAGTAGGTTCTCGATGTGCGAGTCAGAAGAGGAGACAAATCTTCACATGTTTTTTCAATGCATCTCCTCACAGGAATTCTGGTATGAGCTTGCTATTTTATTTGATTTTCCTCACAATGTCTTTGCTTTTGTTCATGCAGCCTTTCAATGGTGGGTTTCACAATGCGAGTCAAGGCCCCCTCTTCTTGTCATCATGATTTGGTTTGCTTGGAAGTGGCGGAACCATAAAATTTTCAGAGATTCCAGGGCCCCCTATAAGTCCATTTTTCCCTGTATCAGCTCCATTTTTTATTATGTTTCAAGCACACAGGCCTAAATCCTTGGGAACAGCCACTACTCTTTTATTTTGATTATCATGTTAAAGCATATGTATCCATGAGTACTTTCTCTCAAAATTTTGTTCTATCTACTCTTTTTTCTCTATAGTCTCCATATTATGCAATGCTATATGTCACTCTTTCTATATGCTTCCTCTCAATGATGTCTTGATATGGAGCTGCTCAAGTCATCCATTTGTACCCAATCATGGTTTTTTATATTGACTTAATATAATCTATGATGCTTTTTCTTCTAGAAAAAAAAAAAAAAACTCCTTATTACACCAACATAGAGGGGTCCCACTTACCATTAAATTTGAGTTTTATAAATTATATTGTTTGAAACCTTTTTTAATTTTTTTTACGTGAGAGATCTTTTGAATGACGACAATGGTTTGCATTGACGACAATGGTTTGCATTTTTTGCAGGTAGGTGTTAATATCTTCTAGTTGGGTTTTTTCTCGATAAAGTTTCTCAAGATATATCTTGTGTCAATTGTTGTTGGTGAGTTTTTATTCCAATTTTTTTTTTTTGCACAATTATAATTTTCATATCTAGAAATCTATAGAGAAATAAACCCTCATAGTGTAGGTTTTGTATTTTTAAGTACAATTTATTAGATCTATTGTGACTAACTTTCCAATTGAATATCCACAACATTTTACTGATCAATTCCTTAAAGTAGCTCCAAAAAGTTTTAAATCTCAAATCATGAAACTACAACATGTCTTTAAAATAGGCATCCCAAGCTAATTCCTCCAATTTATCCACCCAAACAATACTCATATAAATGTCAAATTATATAACGATCCATTCTAGATATCAAATTAACTCATCTCCATCTAATTTTTGCAGCTTCCAATGTATTAGCAACCATTGACAATGTTAATAATATAATGCAATTATAGTATATTCATGATGCTCTAATCCAACGCACTCAAATGTAAATTTGTAATGGAATCAAAACATTGCATTGTATATACATAACCATCCCAATGCATTGCTTCATTGTTATTTACCAATAATAAAGTTGTTCCTCTAGCCAGCACAATGTAATGTTCCATAATGCAATGTGTCAATGCAACAATATATATGATATCGAAGAAGCGTTATTAAATATGCCAACTACCAACGCTCTTTGCATTATAGAATAAACATTGCATTAGGAATAAAAGTTGCCATGAATGCATTCCTTGTTGTGTTAACGAGAATGTTGCTTCACATGTAATGTTAGAACCTCCATTAAGGAATAAACACCTTAATAAATGTTGCATTATGGAATAAACACTGCATTAGGAGGAAACATGTGTGAGGATACTACTTCACATGTAATGAAATGAAAATAATATAGTGCACTCCAAATTAGCATATAAAAACCTAATCTCTACTCCATTCATTATTAAATTCTGTAAATGTTGTGCACACAAATGCTCCAAAGGTGATGCATTAGCACACAAACGCTCTAAAATGATTAACCCTCCAAAGGCTTAAATGTTGGTTCTATTAAACGTTGTTGTAATCTTCCATATATAGTGGTGGTTGAACGTTGCCATAAGGCACATATATACTAACGCTACTCAAAGAAAATGTACTTGTTGAATGCTCTCTTTTTGTGCTTTTTTATAAATATATAGTTCTTGTAGGTTTCAACCCTATACAGAAATTAACTGCATACGAATTCTAAAAACAGAAAATAAACAATGACTAGAACATAAAACATATATATACAAAGATTTTCCCCTCGATCCCAAGACTAGGACTATCATATTGATTTTTCATTATGTTCCTTTCAAAGTTAAAATACATATATATGCATGACAAAATATGCATAAACCCCAATCCATTAATTGCGGATTAGAACATAATTGTAGTTCCCTTGACTGGATCTACAAAATACCATGGGCAGAAAACCATCATGTCCGAAACCATAGGTGATCTGATAATCACCCTATGAGTGACTTCAGTTGAAGATTTATTAAACAAAAGGTATTACAGACTCATGTGCTGGTGTGTGTGTTCTGTGTTATTGAAACAACAGATCGATCAGATTGCCAATACACAGACACTTTAAATGGAAAGACAGCAGAGAAATACAGTAAGCAATACTAGACACAAACAATTTTTAATAAGGAGTTCACCCTATTCTCCAGGGCTACGTCTCCGGTCTAGCTTCAGTGATGGCCTGGTTTTATTGTGTCTTACAGCACAAAATTTACAATGCAAGGACTCAATATGAGTTTTCTTGACAACAGATTTTGCTTCGCAGGGTGGTCCTTGGATTCCCAAAGCCACTCAGAGTTCACAGACTCTTCTTCTTCCTACCAGCTTTGTGACCTTTGGTCTACAGTGGAAAGAGCCAATTGTGATGCTCAATCCAGATAGATTCGTCAATGGGAAGGCTTGAATCTTCAAGCTCTCAGTGCTCAATGCTGCCTATGGTCAGCTCGGCCCTCTATCTCTTCTGCTCAGCTTTACTGCTCTCTATGTTCAGTCCTCCTCTCAAGGTTCACTGTTCATTGTCTCTCTTGGTCGCTTGGATTCTTCTCCTAATTCTCCTCTCTTTTTTGACTTTCTTTGTTCATAGCTTTAACCAATCGATCCTATGCCTGTTCAGTTCCTCTCCTGCTTGTGTCGATTCTCCTCCTGCAGCTGTGCTTGGAGTTCCATGTTTGACGTCAGCATGAACGCTCAGGGAGTGCCACATGTCTCCATCTAACTGGTGTGAGCATGCTTCGTCAGCTCGTTCCTCCGGTTATGTCGTGAATAAACTCTTTCTCCACCGTGGCGGTCAATAGATTTTAAATCCCTTTTAAATCACAGCTTATTTCCCTGTCGATTCCGCTTCTTTCCATTGGGTGCAATCTCAATCGTCCGATCCGGGCTCCTCCAGATCCAACGTCATACGCACGTCGAGCACGGTTGACTTTCTCAACCGTTAATGCGCGTTCACGGCGGTTTTTCTCTCACCTCCATTGCCACGCGTTGATCGCTGATTGTGATCGCTCCGCTTTCTCCAAAACCTCTTATCGTTCAAGGGCGTCTCGATCAAACTATCGGTTTCTAGGCCATGGGTCCCACCGTTGTACATTGGTGCTTTTTACCTTTTTCCGTCTGCAGTCCTCTGGCTCTCAACGTGATCGAGTGCCTAAGGCTCCCCCATTTCGGCCCTATTCACCTAGCTTAAGTGTGCATCAAAATTGCCTCATTTTCCCAATCCGGGGCTCCCAAGGGCTATTTTAGCCTACTGCGTAGTCTCCATGGGCCTCGGTCAGCACGCTTTGATCGAGGTCCTCGTCATTTCGCACTGGCTACCATGGCCACTGGTTCAGGGGGTTTTTGATGTTATTTTGGATTTCATTAAAGATTTGTTCAACTCGATACAGTCAAAGTTCTTGATAGTCTTTTGTGGATCCGATTTGGATCATGGCCTCCCTACTGAAAAATATTTTGGACCACCAAAAGTTGGTTTTCTTCAAGCATCGACTAAGTGAGGGAATCGTTGTCTCACTTGTCCAATCTCAATTCACTTCACATTGCTCGGCTTCGAACCTTTAAGCCCAATCCTGAGGTATTCCACTTGTCCACTGTGCGTCGTCCTCACCTTCTTGTCCAACATTGTGTCTTCCTGCAACTCATTAAGATATTCAGGTAGCAGGTCATCAACAGAAGGTAATTGACTCTGCTCTTCAGGTTCCTCAATCATTGAAGGCTCAAACAACCTCAAGCAGTCTGTGTTCACGACTGAGTAGATGTGCATGTAAGCTGGCAGATCAAGGCGGAAGGCATTTTCACCAATTTTCTCAAGTATCTTGAAGGGTCCATACCTGATAGGCTTTAACTTTTTACCTTCACCTTGCATTCTGTCCTTGCTGATATACAGCCAGACTTGGTCTCCAACTTGAAAACTATGCTCAATCCGATCCTTATCATGCCTAGCCTTGTACTTAGCTTGGCTCTTTTCTAGTTGTTCCTGCACTGCCTGGTGGATCTCCTGGATCTGTTCAATGAACCTAGTTGCCTTGTCCACATCACTGTGTTTATCAACGATGGTATCTTTACCAAAGACAAAATAGAAAGGAGACCTTGGTATGAAACCAAAACAGGTCTCAAAAGGAGATCTCTATGTAGAAGAGTGTTTGGCTCTATTGTAAGCATGTTGCACATAGCACAAGTGCTCATCCCAAAGCTTAGGATGTTTGCTGCAATATCCTCTTAGTAGCTGGATCACCGTCCTATTAACTACTTCTGTCTGGCCATCTGTTTGTGGATGAAAACCCGTGCTTTTCTTTAATTTGGTGTCCATTAGTTCCCACAGACTTGACCAAAACTTCCCCACAAATCAGGTGTCTCGATTAGATATAATAGAAGTGGGTAATCCAAAATGAACCCATACATGTTCAAAGAATAATTTTGTAGTTTGTTCAGCTGTAATCTGTTTACTACAGGGTACTAAAATTCACATTTTGCTGAACCTATCCACAACAACATATAGGTAGTCATGACCTTTCCTAGATTTAGGTAGTCCCCCAACAAAATCCATGTAAATGCTTTCCCAAGGGTGAGAAGGAACTGGCAAGGGAGTGTACAAGCCTAGTTTCCTGTCGTTGGGCTTGCTTTTAGCACACATAGCACACCCCTTTACATATCTAGAAACTGTCTCATTCATTTTCGGCCAATAGCAGAATCTTTGCAGCTGTGCAACTGTTTTGCTTACCCATAAGTAACCTAATATCAGAGAATTGTGTGCTTCCCTAATTATCATTACTCTTTCAGTTTGTGGAATGCAGAGTTTCCCACAATGATATAAGAGTCGGTCCTTCACATGATAGTCCAATTCTTCCACTCTTTTGCCTTGACTGAAAGTTGCATACACATCTTTAAAGTCCATGTCCTGAGCATACTGTTCTATGTAGCTTTCATGCAACACAGAATTATGCTTAAGTATGGTAGATGCATTTATAATGGGTCTAGATAACATATCTGCAACCTTGTTATGTATGCCCTTTTTATATCTGATGACTAAATGGAACTGTTGTAGAAAACCCATCCATCTGTAATGTCTTGATTGTTGCAGCTTAGTTTGGGAGTGTAGATATTGAAGTGGTTGATGATTAGTGTGTATTACTGTCTCTTTATCATAGGTAGGATAGTTAACTACTACAGGATTAAAAGTCTCAGAATGATAACATATGGGTTTATTGTGTTGTGTCAACACTGCTCCCATGGCATAGTCACTGGCATCAGTTTGGATCTTAAATGGTCTTTGTAGATCTGGCAGTGCTAGTATAGGGGCTGTACTAATTTTCTTTAAAGGTGTCGAAGGCTTTCTGCTGTTTTCCTCCCCGCTGAAACACCTTGTTCATTCCTGTCAAAGCATGTAAGGGAGCTGCAATTGAAGAAAAATTTGAAATGAACTTCCTCCAATATTGTGCTGCTCCTAAGAAGCTTCTCACTTCTGTTGCAAACTTGGGCTTAGGCTAGTTTATGATGACTGCCACTTTAGAGGGATCTATTTTCAATTCACCTCCCCCTACTATATGACCCAAATAATTTAGAGAGGTTTTGCCAAATTCACATTTAGAGAGTTTAACATAAAGTTTTTCTCTTTTCAAATCATCTAACGTCTGTTTAACATGCTTTAAATGTTCTTCCCACGTTTTATTGAAAATCAGAATGTCATCCAGATACACAATAACAAAAACATCAAGAAAAGGTCTGAGTACATCATTCATTAATCTCATGAAAGTAGCAGGGGCATTGGTCAACCCAAAAGGCATAACCAGCCATTCATACAATCCTTCCTTTGTTTTGAAAGCAATCTTCCATGCATCTTACTCTACAACTCTGACCTGATGGTATCCACTGTGCAAATCCAGCTTGGTGAAATAAACATCTTCCTTCAATTGATCTAAAAGATCATCTATGCGAGGAATGGGATAACGATTTTTGATTGTTATCTTATTTAGTGCTCAGTAATCAATGCACATTCTCCATGAGCCATCTTTCTTTCTAACCAAAATGATTGGTGACCCACATGGTGATGTTCTAGGCATGATGAACCCTTTCTCGAGCAACTCCTGCACCTGTTTCTTGATTTCAGCATTCTCTAAAGCGGACAACCTTTTATAAGTAATGAAGTCCATGGAAATGACCTCCCATTTCCACTCATGAATCGTGATCGGTTCTACTAGTCCACCTGGATGTTTACATTTTGCTTTCACTCGCTGATAATCAAAACATCTAGCCACAAACTCTGCTACATCCCTCTTCAAATTCGTCCAATAATAAAATTTATTCATTGTAGTTAATGTCTTTTGATAACCTGGGTGACCTGAATAGGGTTTCACGAGAAACTCCCTCAAGATCACCTTCTCGAACTCACTGTTTTATGATATGTATATCTTGTCTCTGAACCTGACCAACCCATCTGTTGTAAGATAATAATCCATACCCTGTGCACCTGCACCTGTACCTGTACACATACTTGTACCTATACTACCACCTGCACCTCTACCACTACATGTACATGTACCTACACCTGTACCAGCATCTTGCTGCAACCTGTGCACAATCTCCATATACTTGACATCCTGTTGACCTGCCTGCAAGATCCTATCCTATAGATCTGTCCCATAGGATCTCATAGCTACTAAGTGATTTACCTATATCGATCTGCTAAGAGCATCTACCACTTTGTTCTCTTTACCTTTGATAAACTTGATTTGAAAATCAGACTCATTGATCGTAGCCAACCATTTAGCTTGTCTGGCGTTCAGATTCAACTATACAACCAAATACCTCAATCCAATATGATCACTCATAAGTACAAACCTCCTACCAAGAAGATAGTGTCTCCACATCTTCAATGCATATATGATCGCTGCTAACTCAAGATCATGCGTCAGGTAATTCTACTCATGCCCATTTAGTTTCCAGGACTTGTAACATACCACATGTCCATCCTACATAAGGACTCCACCAAGTCCTCTCTTACAAGCATCCGTGCATACCACAAACTCTTTGTCTGAATCTACAATTTGTAGCACCAGTGCATGCGTCAACAATTGCTTAAGCTATTCAAAGCTAGCCTCACACTCCTCTGTCTATTGGAACTTCTTACCTTTCCTTTGCAATGATGTAATAGGATAAGAAATTTGCGAGAAGTTCCTAGTGAACCTCCTATTGTAGCCTGTCAAACCTATGAAGGATCTCACCTCATCCACATCCTACCCACTCCATGATGGCCCTTATCTTCTCTGGATGAACTGCAATTCCCTACTTGGAGAAAACATGTCCTAAGTAGTGTACCTAAGTCTGAAAGAAACTAGACTTGCGGAGCTTAGCATACAACTGATGCTCTCTCAACAACCTTGCATTGTTTCTAAGTGTTCAACATGCTCTTCCTCATCTTTAGAATATACCAGTATATCATCAATTAACACAATAACAAACTTATCCAAATATGGACACAACACACTATTCATCAAACACATAAATGTAGGAGCATTGGTTAAGCCAAATGGAACAACGACAAACTCATAATGCCCGTACCTGGTCTTGAATGTAGTCTTGTAAATGTCCTCCTCTTTGATGCGTACTTGATGGTATCTAGATCTCAGATCAATCTTAAAGAATATTATTGCTTCCTTTAGCTGATCGAACAAGTCATTAATCCTCGACAATGGATACCTATTATTGATGGTTACTTTGTTCAATTTCCTGTAGTCAATGCATAATCTGAGTGTTCCATCTCCCTTCTTCACAAATAATATTGGTGTCCCCATGGTGATACACTCGGCCTGATGTACCCCTTGTCCAACATTTCCTTCAGCTATAACTTTAACTCAACCAACTCAGGTGTGCTAATCTTGTAAGGTGCTTTTGATGTTGGAGCTACACCTGGCACTAACTCAATAGAAAAGTCTACCTCTCTGTGAGGTGGAAACTCTGTAATGTCCTCATGAAATACATCCTTGAACTATTGTAAAATTGGGTACTTGCTCAACACATCTATATCCTCAACTCGCTTACCCTTATCACTATAAATGTGCACTGGCGAATAACTTACACCCTTTCCTGTAGCTATGCTTTGCTTACATAGTTGTCACCATCCTAACTGATGTAGCTTTCTTCTTACCCTATAAGACTCTTGGTTCCCCATTGTCATCAACACACTCAATGGATTTATCATAACAATCCACCTTCGTTCTATGAAGATACAACCAATCCATGCCCAACAACATATTGTATGAACCCAATGGTAATACATTCAAATGTGTTGCGGTAGGCATACCACACAAGTCAAATGCAAAAGCTCTTACCCAATGATCAACTCGCTTCTTCGTACCTATAGCCAACTGCACTAACCAAGATTCTGCATGCAATTCCTTACTCAAACCACACTTATCCACCAAGTCATGACTAACATAGTTATAATTAGATCCAATGTCAATCAAAATAGAAATAACTTAATCACAAATATTACTGTCCATTTCAATGATAGATGCATGATACTCTTCCTGTTTGTTATCTAGTGCTACATAGATACATGGAATACTCTGACCAACATCTCCAATAGTTTGTGCCTCTTGTGCACTGTATATCTTAGGTCTACCACTTTGGTATTTTGGACAGTCTCTCCTGTGATGATATCCTCCACAAGTCCAACACTACATGGGCTCCTTATTCTGTTCCTCAGATCAGTATCCCTTTCCTCTGTCTAATGCATTGAACCTCTTAGGTGGTGTGACATTCTCCTTGTTACCTTTATCTTGAGGTGGTGCTCTATTTCTATCCCATTTGCCTTTGTTCTTTGCATTACCTCTCCAATCTGGCTTGGTCTCAGTTATGTGCTTCGATTGTTCATAGCAATGTATTAGCTTATGAATGGCCTCCTCCAATGATCTTGTTTCATCAAACTCAATTCTATCTTTAAATGCAACTAGAAACCCACTAATGAACCTATGAATCTTGGCATTTTGCTCTGTGAGATAAGGCACATACCTTAGTAACTCCAAGAACCTACTAGTGTACTCATCAACTGTTATAGATCCCATCATTAGCTCATAAAATTCCTTCGCCCTATCATCAGAGTATCTTTCTGACAAATACTTCTTCTTCAATAGTCACTCAATCTCACTCCAAGTCAAATCTTCCTCATGAATACATTTCACATTCTTCACATCTTCCCACCAAATGTCCACTTTACCTTTGAGACTGAATGTAGCCACTATAGCTTTCATGTTCTCTAAATAGTCATGCAATTTCAAGAATTTCCTCGTGCCAGGAAAACATGCCTCTACATCCTCTGGTTTCTTCATCTCTCCATCAAATGTAGGTGGCTTTTCTTTCTTAAACTCACATGGAAAATATCCCCTATCACTCCTCTTGTAAGGATGATGATGATGACGATCATGATGCCTATCTGACTCAAAAATAGAATCATACTTGTGTCTATGCCCTCTCCTATCCAGAGTGTCCAACAATTTGTCATTTATCATTATGTCATCTCTACCTGATCTGGACCACCATGAGGTTGACTACCATATGCCCCATTAGTTTTATCCTCCTTCTCATAGTTGATCCTACATGGTCCCTGTCACTGCAAATCTAACAAATTTGAAGTACTATTGCATTTATCTCCGCTTGTTTCTCTTGTGCCTGAATGATTTTTTCATTATCTGCCTTACAACTCCTTATTTCTTCCTTTAAGCTTATTAGTGCAACTGCCAAATTGGAAGAATTCTCAACACCATACTTCTCTTCGGATTCATAGGGAGAGTCTTTGTAGTCAACCATCTTGCTAGCCATTTGATATTTCTTCCTGCAAGGTGTATCATGTTAGCTAAACCAAATCACAATAAAACAACATACCTTAGTAGAGCTTGGGGAGTATACCTTGTCTACAAGATAAAAAAATCAACGTGATACATGTATAACATAATCATGACAGCATATAGAAACATAAAACATAAGCATATGACTATGCAACCGTCATTCTAGTTAGGTTCCAATCATCAATGTGTGATCTCAATAACAACACACACCACAACCTCATGCATGACAATCGCCATCATTTCGTCACTATACACTTGACCACAAACAAACATAAACATGCATAAGTGATGCATAATCATCCACACATATCCATAAAAACATATGACCAAGCATGAATGCACAATACTTGAAATCAAACCTGCAAGAATGATACATGCAACCAAGCATACAAGAGTGTAACAAACATGCAAGAATGTAACCAAGCATACTACAATGATACATGTAAGCGACATAAATCAACATGTAACCAATCATACATTCACAACAATCCATTCCACAATAACAACCTCAAATTTCACATGAAGACATCACTACAACCATGAACAACATCATGCAAATGCAACAAGAACATGGAATTCAAGGATGAGAGACACACATGCAACTGACATGCATGCATGACCAACACATCACCCATCCAGTCTGAGGGGTGAACCATGATCTGATACCACTCTGTAATGCCCTCCTCCCACATCTACCCAAGAAACCGGTCAACCGGGGAAAAAATGTGATGAGAGGCCACTATGATATGATTCGACCTCCTAAGTCACGTTAAGGAAGTGGAACCGATGGAAACACACCATATAGAAATTAATAATCGGCTACAAAACCCTCATGGACCAATCTAATACTTTATACAACTTGCCTTGGGGTCCCATAGATCTTTTGGAAAATTTAAGGCTTATTTGCTCCCTTGTTATAGGCATGAGTGCAACCAGCAACCCAAAGTCACTCTCACAGGCTTGTCTGCCAGCGACCAGAGACCAAAATTGTCAGTGCTATGTTAGCAACTCTGGGATTTGAGACACTTTTTAAGGCCCAGAGCCTAGGTCACTGCCCATAAATGAACCATCTCTTTAGATCAATAAAATGACATGGAAATGACAGTACTAAAGCAAATACTTGTTCAAGACCTTGACTGGACCCCTACTAGCCATGACAGGCATTTCATCAAACATATTGCAAATTTGTAATATACAGGTGTAATTAACAGTTCTAAGCATAGGGGTCTCATACTTAGCTGAGAATCTCTAAGAACTATTGATGCCTCAACACATCAACTGCCATTCCATCCATTAGGTCATATATACATTGATCATTCAATTACAAGTAAAAACATGATGAAATCCACACATGGATTTCATTAATGATGCAAAATCCAAACCCAGGATGGGGCTTCCACGTTCCACCCGACCATAGAATGGCTGAGCCAAATCTCTCTTCAACCATCCACCCTCATGCCATATTCCAAACATGAATGTGGGATCTCATAGAACACATTAATCAAAACTCATCCAGTGCTTCCAAAGGCCATCCACCTCAACCCATCAAAGAGTGATTCCAACTCATGGTTGGACATCACAAAACCATCATCTGATCGGTCTCTATCATAGCGATCTAAGGCTCTAGAGCGTTTGTTCTAACCAAGGTTACAAGACTAGTAACTCAACCCACAGTTGTCGTTAGGCTCCAGAGCATTTTTCCAACCAAGGCTCCAAGGCTAGTAACTCAACCCACCAAGGGCTCTAGAGCGTTTTTCCAACCAAGGCTCCAAGGCTAGTAACTCAACCCACCAAGGGCTCTAGAGCATTTTTCCAACCAAGGCTATGCGAGTAGTAACTCAACCCAAGTTGTTACAGGGCTCCAAAGCGTTTGTCCAACCAAGGCTACGAGAACTAGTAACTCAACCCAAGCTAAGGAAACATGAGAACCAACCAAAAATAAACAATGAAAGTAAACCCACAATCACCATGGCTATCCAGGAAATAGCAAGGCTAGGCAATTCAGAATCCTCCATGCCAATGGCCGATCATAACCAAGAAACCAAATGCATGTGTCATGCATGCCAAAACTAGTGAAGGAAACATACATACAACTCATTACCTGCTATCAAATTTGAGGTAATTGTTGATCCTGATGCCCTCTTTCTCTTTCCTGCTCTTCCTTTGTCTTCTTTCTCCAAAAATCCAAGTATGACACCCCCTCCAAGAGTGCTCCAAGAAATCTCTAAGTCTCCAAGAGTATGAGAAAGAGAGAGAGAGAGAGAGGATAATGAGAGAGCTCAAAAACTGAACTAACAAAAGGTTACCAACTGATCCTTTGAAGCCTTTTTATGAATAAGGCCTCTATTTTCTTCATTTTCCATTGTTTTCCTTCAATTTCCTCCTCACATGTAACCTATGACCTTTCACCTCCCTTTTCTCCTAATTTCCATTATTTTCATAAATAATTGTGCCAAAATATCATTTTGTCTTTCCAAATCCTTAGTCATTGCCTTTGTCAATTTCCTTAGCCATAAACAATCAAAAGTGATCCCCATCACTAGTATATTGCCCAACATTCAACTTGGAAATAGTGTCCCATCATACCGTGGTTATGTATTTGCCTTTATTTACTTGTTTACATGGATTTACCAGGGCTGTTACTGAAAAGAGACATCATGACACGCCTATATAAGAGATATCTTTACAAAGCTATGATCGAGAATCATGAACAAACCTATGATTTTTTTGCTGCATTGTTATTGCTACATATATTCTAGCACAATTGCTATGATGATATGGGGTGAGCAATGCGAAAATGTATAGAAGTGAAATTATCCTCAATAGATACTTTACGCCATAAGAAATCAAGTGATATTACTATATACGGTTATTAAATATATAACAGTTACAATGTAAAAGTGTGTTAAAAATAGTAAACCAAACATTCTAACCAATTTGAAAAACCAATTAGATTTGTCAAGCAATGAAGCTTGGGTGTGCAATTTAATGAAGCAAGGCACTTTTGGCCTGTTCATCCAAAATGAAACCCCAACCTTCATTTCAATGGCCAAATTGAATGATCTACTTGGAAGAGTATTTTTTATTGAAAGTTAACATTAATGGTGATGAATGAATGATGATGATGATGATGATGGTGGTTACCGTCCACTCAGACCAAATTGGTCTATCGGACCTATAATATTTTTAATTTTTAATTGTTTGGCTCCTTGTCTTTCTTGGCAAGATTGGTGTTGTAGCTCTCTTTTTCTTCTCTACGGTCTTCCAACTTCCATTATCTTGCATCTCCTTCATCTCCTCTGGTTCTTGAAACAATGGTGTCTTAGCTTC
>APFE031512688.1:11951-24139 GCA_000404065.3 Pinus taeda
CTACTTGTCATGATAGTCAAATCCACCATCATCATCACACGAATTGCATGTACAAAGCCTCCAAAAAACACAATCTGCTGCCCTCGGACAGATCCACAATCTGCAAATTTGGCGTTTCCAATACAGCCAAGTTGATCCGATCTGCCTCTCCTGCAGATCCACTTGAAGGTGAATTGGCGCAATCCTGAATGATAAACTCGCGCCATTGGCGCGATTAATGGCCTAACAGACGTGCCAGTTGGCCTTCCTGGCGCTGCTGTCAGTGCGAAAAACGCACCAATCCCCTTCTACTCAGAAAGAATCATCTGAGTCCGAGCCAGGTGTTACTGCAGCCCACCTGCTCCTACGAGCATAAAGCTCCTGTGTACACTTGCCACCATCGGGCAGATCCGATCTGCTACCACCGAGCGATCAAGGATCTTACTTTGCCACCACCGGGCAGATCCGATCTGCTACCACCGAGCGATCAAGGATCTCACTTTGCCACCACCGGGCAGATCCGATCTGCTACCACCGAGCGATCAAGGATCTCAGTTTGCCACCATCGGGCAACTCCTGTAGCCACTAAGGCTCTATAGATGGTTTCAGGCTGACCACAAACCATTACAAAGTGGTTTTGAGATCACCACGAACTTTCAAATGCCTTAGCAAGGCTTACATTTCAACATTTGGACTTTCTGGTACATACAATGACTATTACAATATACTAGGGAGTCTATCCCACAAACCACACTAAAACAAAAAATCTACTTTGTTATCCACCAGAACACAGGCACTCAGAGCCCCACGAAAAGAACACAATTTTCCCTTCAAGAACAATTTTCAAGCATACTGCCTCATGCTTGCTAACAATCTGCAACAGGATCTCGATCATCCTCCAATCTCTAATGTAGCTGTCATGTCTTCTCATATCTGGTAATAAATCATTTCTGCAAATAGATGTCTATTGTTGGAATGGCAAATTCCAACATAGAGTTACACTAGTGACACTAGTTTGCCAAGCTAAATGTCACAACAATCTAATTCTTTTAACCAGATTTACATAAATGCATTACATGTCAAGTTGATCAATCCTCAACATGAAGCTAAATAACTTACGAAGACAATTTATTTCTTCTAAATCAATGCAAATTCAAATGAAGAGAATGAAAGATGGACCCATTGTGTTTCTATAGATCCCATGTTGCATTTGCATGGACTGTAGGTCGAGACTCATATATCAAAGCAGGAATTTCTTCACCCCTTCTTGTGGCAAGATCTACCAGCAAATTCAGCGGACCGCCTGGAGCCAAAACTGCCACCAAATCATAAACCGCCAAAGCAACCAAGAGCAGCCAAGTAGTCCATTCAGGGAGCAAAGTGAACCAGTAAGCCACAAATATACCCAATAACACCATATAAAACTGTGTGATGAAAATCGGCATCCCGGCCACTAAAGTTGAAAGGACACCCACCACGGTGAAATTGAAAAAAAGTATTGAGAAGGAGATGACATCCACAGGTATTGACCAGGTCTGAATTATAAGAACAAAAATGGATCCTCCCATGTATGCCAGGACTAAAGATGCAGAGGCACATATGTAACCCTTCTGAAAACTGATACAACGGTAATAGTAAAGTAACACAAGAAGAAAAGTGACCACCGTTATGATGAGGACAAATACCAGAGCTAGAAACCATGGATTTTTCAATGCAGACACAGCATCAGATATGTGGGAAAATTATTGA
This sequence comes from Pinus taeda, assembly GCA_000404065.3. Classification (NCBI taxonomy): domain Eukaryota; kingdom Viridiplantae; phylum Streptophyta; class Pinopsida; order Pinales; family Pinaceae; genus Pinus; species Pinus taeda. Next base: position 13,680 of record APFE031512688.1, read on the forward strand.
ACACAAACTAATCATATGACTTAAAAATTCCGGATTACCATACAAATTTGGAGTAACCATCACATCAACTTGTTCAGCTCAGAAAACCCATTTTCTGAACCATCTGACGCCCCGTTGTCCGCTGCACCGGCCTGCGAAGCAAACCATCGACCCAGTTTAGGAGTTTCGCTGCCAGATTCTGGCACTGGCGCTGGCGCTGGTACTGGTGCTGGTGTTGGTGCATACGTTGGCGACAGAAAACTGGAACCACTTGTGTTGGCTTCCACAGATTTGAGCCGGATGAAATTTACCGTCGTGCTCATGACCTTCTTCCTTCTTCCTTCAGCGGTCAGATCCACGCTCCCACTGCATATGTCCACGCTGATCTGGACTCCTCCGCGATACCTCTCCAAGCAGAAAAAATTCAATTCAACACTGGAATCCCACGTCCCTCCAATTCTCGGTTTCACTCAAATCGCAGGCGTAGGAAGCAAGAGATTCAGGCATCGGCAACAGCTTTGCCACTTCCCGAGCAGCCGCCTCCTTTGCCTCTAAGCCTAAGTCTTCCTGGACTCTCATCATTATTGTGATTTGCTGATCTGACTTTCTGTGATCCCTCCAATTTCAGTTGCAAGTCGGTCGCACAGGAAGTATTCGTCCCTCGATCAACACAGACCCTCCCCCTTCAATACGGCGATGCGGCTCTAAACGTGGATATTTGATGGCGGATCGCCATTGTTTCTTACAAAAAAACCCTGCTTCACGACGCCTTCTGCCTTCGAGTTTGTGTTTACTTCGGGGCTTCTCCCAACACCACACAGATCTCGATAGATCTTGATAGATGATGGACATGGGAACGTGCTCGCCATCCTTCCAGAACGCGGCGGCCTTGGGTTCGAACTCGGAGGCCGAACAGGGCGCTGTAGCTGCTCCGTCCATTAACGATAAGATTGCCCAGCTCTCGAAGAAGGCCTCGGTTCTTTATCACTGCTCTGCCCTTCTCCGGAATCGAAGAGTCTTCAGAGAATGCAATCGCCAAGCCTGTGGGCGAAATCGTGAAGAGAATGGAAGATCCAGGGGGGAAATTCTGATCCTTGAATGCCTTTTTGAAATCTTCGATGGCCTCGGCTTCGGCCTTGCCATATATTCCTGCAGTCTCCCATGCTGCCTTGCAGCCCTCGGTGACCTTTTCAGAGTACTGAATTCCGGAGAGCGGTAAGATGAGTGTTACCCTCACGAATTTCTCATATGGACAGGTGACAATGTCCATGAAAAAATCCACCCTATTCACCAGCTCTTTGGCCGTGCTGTGCTTCCATTTGAAACCTTGGTGGGGGATAACGGACTTCTCGATATAAACACCAATTGCTGTAAACGTGACGAATTTCCCCTCGATCACGAGCCCTCGAACACCAGCTCCTCCGAGAACGAGTTCCTTGCTGGATCCCATGGGCACCACAGTTGTTTTAAAGCCATGGCACTGTCGAGAGCCTTCGAAACAGTCGTTTTTATCAAAACCATTGCAAAATCGAGGGATTGAGTTTTGAAATTGACAAATTAAAAGATTAAAAACTGTATAAAAAATTATCAGCAAATCTTTGACACAATGGATTAATACGAGGAGAAACCGGGGCCTCAAATAAGCTGCGTGACACTTGCAACTTCCTTCCCCAAAACCGAACCTCACTCTCGAAATAAATTATAAAAGCACGCGACACTGATTTCAAACGCGAAGATGTCACATATGTATCTCATCTGAGCTCAGAAAATTTATACTCATGGCGACATTGGCCCTACCTCTGCCGTTACTCTACCCCTGCTCTTCTCGTCGGCCATTGCAGGTTCACCGCCATTGCACCTCTGCAAATATCCTCTGCCACCAGATCTCCCTCAGGTGGACACAGAGCCACCACGCAGCCACACCACGCTTCCGCTGGATTGCGCAGTCAATCTGACCGCCCGACCTCTGCTGCCGATCTGCTGGGCAGTGCAGACATCGCCCTGCTGCCATGAGCGACAAGTCCCTCTGCGCCTCTTCGCTGCCACAACCTTACAGTTCTCTCAAACAGATATGATGGAAAAACAAACATACACTACACTCTTTATTTTCCCTCAGCCCAGGAGGAGCCAAGCCCTGGAGGGGCCAGGCCTTCACAAGCTCTGATACCAAGATAAAATTAACAGACACTCAATAATATATATTCTATTGATTAATGAATGAGGGAATTACAAGATATTTATACAATCATAGTCTCAAGATAGGAATGCTATCTTAGACGTACATTAGTGTGGTTGAGAGATTCTCTCAACCACACACTAATCTAGGAGAAACTAAATCCCTATAATGTAGGAACAAACTCCTCAAATGGAGAATTGTAACCATAGACAAGTACCATAGACAAGTAGGAATTAATAATTTCCAACTATCTCAAATTCAGAAAGAAGCCTCTGTTTTGGGTTTAGAATTCAAGATTTTCACTGACACCGATTGTCCATCAGGAAACTTAACTTCAGTTTCCTCTTCCTATCAAAAATTCCCTCCAAGAACAAGGATGTCACATAACCGAAGTGGGTTGACAGGATTAAAAAACACTTAAAAAGGAGATTTTCCATTCGAAGCAAATGCACAGAAATTAAAAGCTCCAGGAGGAAAACCAGAAATGCAACCTGTTGAAAAGCCGGAAGTGGCAGATTGCAACTCCTGATATGAAAAATGCTCGCAGCTTTTACTTCGACAAACACACTCTAACCTCTTGCCAAATAATTTTCTTCTCGAGTAGAGTCATTCTGCTGACTGCAACGAAACCCACCTTTACAGATTGTCCGAATTGGTGCTACCTCATTTGAAGACCGAACTTCATGTTCATAGCTGCAAACCTTCTGCGTAATCTGTTCTTTCAATAGAAGCTCTCCATTTGTCTGTGAATGCCTATTGGGCGGCTGTAGTGCCCATTCAACCACAGACATTTGTTTTGATGTAGACTGTGGAATAGGAGGCTTGATCAGTGAATAGACTCCAAGTAATCGGCTCTGTAATGGGTGCTGAAGTCGTCATTTTGGGAACATTTTGGTTGAGTTTTGCACAAGAATTTCCTTTCCCTCCCCATTGCAGATATCACAATAAGAGCCGAATCTATAATTTCATATCCTGCATGTTTCTTCTAACTGCCAACGAAAATCTAGTTATCCAACTGGCAGAGGAGGCAATCTGGTTTCAGAGGATGACATGACCTTTTCAACGCTTCCATTTCAGAAAAATTACACTTACAAACATCACCTTTGTTCACAAGAAAGTTTTTAACATCACCTTTGTTCACAAGAATGTTTTTAAGACCGTCTTGATCCAATACTGACTGAGAATCTTGTCATGCTCATTGAAATTATAACTGCTGGGAGATTTAAAAGTATCCTGTCCAAAGAACATGGTACAACACTGGTTAAAGTTTTGCAGTTCTTGCTTTTAACTCTCCATCGTATTGGATTCAACAATCCTAGCCGAGGAGAAACAGCTTTCTCTGCGACTGACAAGACAAGAAAGCCAAGGCCAAAAAAATCCTCAAGAACCTCAACAGATTCATTACCAGTACATACGATCAACCAATCAGTGTCCTTGTCTTGCACTCATGTATGCTTTGTCAGAAACAGACATACCTGATAGATGCTCTCTTCCACATCTCTCAAAGATGACTTTCCCATTTTCAACAATCAGTAGAGAAGAACTGCATGGTAAATCTCTTAACACAATATTTGGCTAATACCAATGAAGACCTGAAATATTAACAAAATCATGAATCAAGGGTCCTTGCACTCATCTATGCCTTGTCAGAAACAGACATACCTGATAGATAGTCTCTTTCACATCTCATCACCTTCCCATTTTCAACAATGAGTACAGACGAACTGCAAGGTAATCTCTTAACACAAGATCTGGCTAATGCCAGAGAAGACCAGAAATTAACAAAATCATGAATCAAGGCCCGCTTATGAAATTCCAAGCTTGATCCCTTGTTCTGGCACAAAGAGTTGGGGAATCCCATACCTTATGGCATTGTGCCTACTAGCTCCCAGAATCACCTTTGAAGCGTCACACAGTTTTGCTTCTTCTACCAACACCTGTTGCACAGAAAACCCATTAGCTATCTTGAATTGAAGGTCTACCTGTTAAATCAGATAAATTGTTAAGCCTGTAAATAAAGAGCCACACACTATTTCATTAAAGTAATTCTACAACTGCGATAAATTTGCCCCTGGAATTTTCGACTCTTCTGATCTTCTAATCCAAGAAACAATGGAAGACGGTGCATGTGTGGTCATCCATATGGGATACTGCATCTAAGACTCGATATTTATTCACTCAAATGACACTAGAAACTAGTTCTTTGCACGTAATCTCAGTCTGCATAAACATTCTTCTACTGGAAAGGGACTGCAGAAGCATAGGCTTTAACTGATACTATGGCAAAGACTTTCATCAAATGAAAGCTAGTCTAGTGATGCGAATGTACATCTTACTGATTTTTCTGGCTCTTCAACCACTAACGGAGAGTTGAGGATTTGCACCAGGAAAAATTTCTTCGGATTTTTGCATTGATGCGTGCCATTACTGCAGTGCTTTTGCAGTAGAAACGATGTAGAGTGGTCCGGGTTGCCTGTCCGATTCCTTCACATTCCGGGACCATCGAGGTTACCTAAAAGTTCAAGTGCTTACCCTAGAAGTCAGTCCGATCATCTTGCGTCTTCCGACCAGCTCTTGCACAGAAAACAGGTCTGGCATTACCGCTAACATTTTCTTTGTCACACTTCCTTTGTTAGGTCAGTCGATTACAATATATCTTCTGCACGCTTGTGCTTGCAGCTCCGATCCTCCCAATCCAAATTATTCTGCTTCTTCATCATGAATCTCTTGCAAGTGGTAGTTCAGTGCAATGCCAGGAATATCTCAGAAGAAAAAAAAAATCCTTATGCAGGTGAAAGAACTGGATCGGATTGACATAAATCATGCTTTGGGCAACTGGAACATATCTGATCGAAGTCTGTGTGGTTGGAATGGAGTGTTTGGTAATAATCGCTTCAAGGTCGTCGAAGGGTCATAGCCCTGGTGTTAAAAGGGGAATTAAATTCCTAAACATGGATTCAATCTTGGCCGTGCAAATGCTAGCCTGGCCTATATCTCAAAAATAATGCTCAATTCAACATCATTACTAAAGTTAATCTCTCCAACACTTCTATTGCAAGGAGTCAAGCTCCCTGTACCGTGCAATGAAAGTATTGCAGAACCGTGCAATGAAAGTATTGCAGAGAGTAACTTCAGTAAGGACGTTGCAGAGCACAGTTGGTCAACGTCCTTACTAATCTCTCCAACACTTCTATAGCAAGCAATCAAGCTCTCCGTGCAAAACTGTGTTTCCAAATGCAAATTGCAATCCCTACGGCCGAAGCTGAATTTGCCAAAATTAGAATGTATGATTGCAGGAAACGAAGTTATACATTTTACTAGTTTCCTGAAAACCGAAAATGAAGATAAGGGCATCCGGCTCCACAATAACGCCAAAGACTTTTTCAAAAGGCTGTTTCGTTACCCAACTTTCATCCGCTGGCGAGGCCCCATCCCATGTGTCAATGTTTTTGGTGGAATTCGGTAGCTGAGATTTTCTTCTTGTAGTTTTCTACTCCTCTGATCACAAATGCACTGCAACCAACCACCTGTCTCGCTCCACAAATATTTCCTGAACTTCCTCCACAGCCCTTATGCTTTCCCTTTTCACTGACCTGATTTCAATTGACACCAAATTCGAGCTCATATCTCAAGATAAATCAATTCCTGGTTCTATGATGAGGGCAAAAGCCATATTGTTTAAGGCAGTAAGGAACAGTTTACGTTAATCAATCATATCGATAGATTAGTTCGGGTTGCGAGTATTGAAAATTAGACTATCAGAGAATTTGAGAGAAATATAATATAAAATATATATAAAATATGAATATGAATAATTCATATGGCATGTTTAGTGTAATAAAATTACCATATCACCATGTCTATTTCTAGAATTTCGAGATTAAAGTTTTCACCGGGAAAAAAAATCAATCTTAATATATAAAAGAATTATGCTAAGTAATTAGTCTTAATAACTACTCTAAATATGAGGTTATAATACTTTTTCTAATCCAAGTTTTTGCATATTTCATAATTTTTTCTTCAGGGACACATAATGAATAATTTATAAGAAATGATGACATGTATATATAGCAAGATTTACCTCATGACATGTATATATAACAAGATTGACTAAAGTGATCGTCGAGGCATGTCAACATATATACTTGTATGATTTTTATCATCAACAATGTTGGTGAATCCTTCAAATACCTCAAAACCTAGAAACCTAACAATGTCTATAGTACGATCAAACTAGAATTTAGTGTGTCTCGCAACAGGTTGCAAGGGAGTGGCACATCCTTGACATGCCTCAAAACCAAAAAACCTGAAAACCTATATAGTCTAATTAAGTTGAACTCTTATGCTAATTGAGATAGGTTGCAAGGGATTAGACATGTAGCATTGTGCAAAAGGATAAGTCATGGAAGCGAAGTTGAACACTGCCAAACATTAAGCACTCCATGAAAATTCATAAATGTCCCAATACAAGAGGCATTAGATCTACTTCTATTAAATGTGTTATTTGTGTTGAGAGTATATCATTAGAGTCATGGTATAAACAAGTACATTTGGCATACACATCATTCCATAAATAAAAATATTGCACACAATCATAAACATATTTCATCTTTACATGTTCAACATTAAAAAAATAAATAAATAAATAAAATAAAATAAAAAATAAAAAATAAAAAATGTTGCCTAAGATATATAACATCAATTCTCAACTTTCACTTACAATTGCATTATATTTGGCATTCCTTTATACAACTTCAAAGGATGTTCCCTTTTACCCCTTTAGAGGTATTCTAGTAAAGTTATGGCTATGGTTTGGAGGTTCTTCAGACACTCATTTACAAAGCTTTTGTACCATTACTTTTGTAGTTCCCAAATCAACTTATTCATTAGAGTCTTTCATACCTTAAATCATTTGCATCTAGTGGAAAATCAAATGTCATTTTATGCCCTTCAAATTGACTCCATTCACATATATTTAATTGTGGAAAACCAAATGATAAAGCTAAAACAACTTCTAATTGAAACCAAACATTATGTGAAATATTATCGAATATTTTAGTTGAAACCAAGTGTGACCTAGAATAGCATATTTTTCTTAACGTATATTTTTAATCAATTTTGTTAGAAATTTGGTAGAATTTTTTTGCAATTATAAGTTTGAGTTGTGAAATTTGCATAGTTTAAATATTTTAGGGCCTTTTAGAATGCTGACAATTGGTGGGAGTGAAAATCTTGAATTCTTCAACCAAAACAGAGCCTCAACTTGTTTTCATTGTTGAGGTCAGCCTTTGTGGTTGAGTCGTCAGGAAGTGATCCCTTCGAGTAAGCCCCGAGGGTTAGCTCAATTGGTTGAGTCACCGTCATTAAAGCAACTTTGTTGTTGAGAGGTCATGGGTTCAATTATCTAGACACTCTTGGGGTCAGGCACCATGGGAGTCAACAAGAAGTGATCCTTTCAGGTAGATCTTCCTGGTACAAATATTTCGTGGATAAGGTGGTTACCAAACTCCGAGGACAGTGAACACCATATACATAAAATAATTTATTATGATCCTCAAGGGTTAGCTCAATTGGTCGATTCCCCATAGTTATGAACAGTTGTTATTGAGAGGTCATTATGAGCCCCGAGGGTTAGCTCAATTGGTTGATTCCCCATAGTTATGAACATTTTTTATTGAGAGATCACGAGATTAAATTCTCTCGACACTCTCGGGCTCGGGCTTTGTGTTTGAGTCGATAAGAAGTGATCCCTTCTGATGGATCTACCTGTAACAATATTCCGTGAACGTAGAGAGTCACTAACCTCTAGAGACCATGAACAAAAAAAAAAAAAAAAAAAAACAAAAAAAAAACAAAACAAAACAAACATTTAAATTCAACTCAACTTTGATATTTATGATTATTATTTTTTCCTTTACTATGTTATTTAATAATTTTTTTACATAATTTAATATGTAAAAACATTAATTTTATTTTCAATATAAATATTTTTTAAATAAATTATTATTATTATTAATACGTAATATTAATATCCCCCAATCGGGGTGTGAGTTGGACAACGCTCTCATCATGACAATTTAATGACAATGGCCTTGGTGTACAAACCCACCACCCTCCACATGCTTGAGGTGATTGGTGTGGTGGCTTCATGCATGCAAGTGGTAAATACTCCCACAGGAGGTGGCAGTGACAATGAGTCTTGGGTTTGGAATTTTGTTAAACACTCTAAGAGAGAAGTCGGTAAGTGTTTTGTTCCTAGTAAAGGAGTGACAAAGGGTGGTGCAAATCTCAGTGGAACGACGCGGTTCCATGCAAGGTGGCAGGCTAATCTTCTCCATGCGAGGGTAAACTGGTATGTGACCTATCATTTCTTTCTCTCCTCCATGCATCAGCTTATCTATTTAAGCGATTTTTGATTGCCTGGTGTCGTTTTGTCGGGGTTGTGAGAAAGTGAGGTTCCATGAAGTTGCATGTGTATGTCCTCCTGCTACAGCAAGTCCTTTTACCTGGCATGGTCTCTGTGTCTGTTCAGTTCAGAATTCTCCTATCTAGGACGGGGTTATACAGGGTTTGTATATCAAATCGTCCCCTGGGACTTCCTTCTGGTTCAGCCTGACATCATTGGGGCTCGGGGATGGGTTGTCAACTGCGCCACCCCTGGGTTTTGTCTTACTGTTCTTCTAGGAAAGGGTTGAGGGTTTTTCTCTACTTGTTCTAGAGCCGAATTATCTGTGTTAGAGCCAATTTCCATGACCTCCACCCCTGTGGGAGTCTTTTCGGGCTTACAAATGTGGCTATGCGATGGTTTGGATACTAGTTTAGTTCTTATGGTGTAAGCCCCGCGATTTTCTTCAAACCTTTTTCTAGCTGTTATGATAATGGGCTCTGGGTTGTGGAGGTTGTTTTTGTATTTGGGTTAGATGGTAAGGATGACATGCATTGGAAGAAAAGGGAGGAAGTCCCTTGGATTCTGTATTGGATTAATCATTGTTTTATGCTCCTCCATTGACAAGTGTGTGGGGTAGTAGTGTCACTTGGAAGTGGGAAGCTTTTGGGCTCGGGATACCACCTGTGCAAGCAACTCAACCTACCCTTGTCTCCATTGCACACTGCAAGTATGCGACAATGGCTCGAATGGCGACTGTAAGAGGTCGTGATAGGAAAACTAGGGGGACAACGAAGGCAGAGAAACCCAACTCCACTAGGGACAAATTGAGGGGTCGCAAACCTGTTTCCAACATCATAAATGATGTGGTCACAACATATCGTAAAGGAATGAGCGAGGAAATCCGGAAGCTAATCGAGGAATGGGAAGTAGACTTGGACCGATAGGCTGGATCGATGGAAATTGAGGTGGAGGATTGGCGGGCTATGTTGCCAAACCCAGGGCACACTTGTGGTCGTGTTACTCAGTTCAAACAGACCCTGTACGTGTACTAGTCCATGAATATTATATTGGGAAAGGCATTGGAGTACATCTTTGTAAGCATGGCAACAACAGTGCAAGACTTCCCTAATTATAAATAGGATTTTCATAAGCTCCAGTTTCAAATGCAAAAGCAAGATGGTCACCTTCGTCGAATTGAAGATCACCTCCTTTGCATTCTCTCACATACAGAGCTTTCGAGCTCCAATGCTAAGGACCTGACTACGGTGGAATCTACGTCTATTGAGGGAGAAGAGTAGTCTGCTAGCTGGTTTCTCAATTTTTTGTTCTCTTTTATATGCGGAAAGCTTTTAATTTCCAAAATGTTGCTCCTTTTGTTTATAGGCAAATAGTATATAGGCAAGGCAAAGACATACCAACTTATCTAGCTTGGGTATAAAGACTAATTATTTTTGGTTATTGGATGATGTATCACACTCTTAGGTGGCCAACAAACTTAGTTTACCTTAAAACAAATTGAGGCCACATAAATATTTGTTATATAGATGTAACTTGCTTCTGTATTAATGAAAAAAAAAAAAAAAAAAAATCTACCAAATTACTATATATATATATATATAGATAAGTAATTAATATGCCACTTTACAACACATATGAAATAATGATTGCCTTTGTATCATAGTGAATTATTATTACATTATAGTGGATGAAGACTCAATAAAAGATATCCATGTGTAATATGAACTATCTTAATTATTTTACATAGATTTTCCTATGCAAAATTGACTTTAACTTGTTTTAAATTTTTCAATAAATAATTAAATTGAAAGTAATTTTCATTCTTATTTTAAATGGGTGGGAAAAAGAAAACTTAACCACCCAAACGAGAATGTTAAGAGATTACTAATAATTAATACA